>JASTWQ010001142.1:0-30040 GCA_035220615.1 Leptothorax acervorum
GGCAAGTTACTTTTCTTGGAGAACTGGGTGTTGATGGAGGGGGTCTTACTAAGGAATTGTTTAATATTTTTTTTATTAAATGTGAGAGTAATTTTTTCGAGGCGAAGACTGTTTAGTTCCATACTTGGAGCTAAGCAAACTAAATGAAATAGACAAATTTGTCATAATTGGACGAATCTTGCAACAATATATTGCTTTTAACAAATAATTTACCGGCAAAATTATCAAGGATCACACTAAGGTTAATTGCAAAGCCTGAGAGAGATATTAATCCTGACATTTTATTACAAGAACTGTTGCGTTACGTAAATCCGTACTTACGAAAGATTTTAAAAAAAGCTCTGAAAAATTTGCGTCTTTAACTGAAAAGGAAAATGAGACCGTTCAGGACTTTTTTCAAACAAATCGGTTTTTTGCGAGACCAAGTTCCGAGACATTGTTAGAACAATTAAGAATTATAGCCACAGAAATTTTAATAGAGAAACCTAAAAACTGATTTTAAAAATTCGGGAAGGTGTATCACCAGCAAAATATGCTGACTTCTGGAATCGTTGCGACTTTGATGTTCTTTTGGATATGCAGACCCCTACTGCTACAAAATTCGTTAATTGCTTGGTAACTGATTCTCATCTAACAAATGAAGAAAACGATATATTACATTATTTTACCATGTACATTCACTGTCTTGACAAAGATAAATTGAAAAATTTGATATTTTTAATTACTGGGTCTTTCCTTATGCCAATGCATATTGATGTAAAATTTAATGACACAGTGGGATTAAGTCAAAGGCCCATGTTTAGTACATGTACCAATACGATAACATTACCAAAAACATATGCAAATTACGATGAATTGAAGAATGACTTGAATATGTGTTTAAATAGCGAGGAAGTTACGGAGTATACAATGTATTAATCGTGTACTGCATCACTTCCTCGGTATACGCACATACGCACACGCATGTGTGTGTATATATATATATATATATATATGAGAGAGATTTTGAATACCTACTTCAATTTTTAAGTAAATAATAATATTTGAGTATTAATTAATGGAATTGATAGAATAATACTCATTTATTTTATCAACTACTTTTCAATTTTTTCACAATTTCACAATTTTTAGTTAATTTTATTTAATACTGAAAAAATTTTTAATAACAGTTTAAATGGCAATTAAAAATGACAAGATTTTTGTTTTCTTTGCAATTTTCTTTATTGTATCGTTGTAGTGTTAATTTTAACACTTGTTATTCAACTCGTACATTATAATATTAATTACTTGATACATATACATGCATAATTCTAAAGTGTAAAAAATTATACACACATTTACATTCTGAGATGTAAAAAAATCTATTTTGATTTTTGTTCAGCAAGGTTTATTTTATTACAATGTTACAAAGTAAATAGGTTTATAGGCTTACAATGGTTCTAACAAGTGTTACTATTGCAATAGCTTAAATATTAAATATGTATTTTTTGTTGAATCATCAAAACTGTAAGACTGTGCTTAATTATTAATTAATAATTTTATATTAAATAAAAATAAATTTATTTTAAAAATAAGAAAAAAATTATATTGTTTATTTAATCTCTCATCCTCCTACTTTACCGTGATAATATATTATAGTAAAGTGTATAATAACATAGAGAATAATTTTGTTGCACAAGAAAAGTAATGTTCTCAAATTTTTTCAAACATTAGTATCCACTTAAAAGTAAAGTTAAAGTTTATTTTATTCACATATTATTTTATTTATATATTAAAAATCGTATTGCGTTCAAATATTGATACATGCGATATGACAGTAAGAAGAAGAGTTCATTAAAACTAAAAATTATCAATACAAAAATTATCATATTCGTGTGCTTTAATTTACATAACATAATATTAATTAGTGTATTAAGAACTTAACAAATTTACACATAGCATATATTTTTCTTTATTACATTTTTCTTCCGAACTAATAATGTCCTCCAGCTGCAATTTTTGTTCTTCACTTATTTGTAATGTCGCAGTAAAAGACGAAAGAGGAAGACTCGTGTTGTTATTTATAACAGAGACGGAAAGATCGACTCCTAAAGCTTGTAAGGAATCCAAAAGTTTTTCATATAAAGTCGTATTATTGGTATCGAAAATATCACGCACTGCTGTAGAAGTCATATTGTAATTTTCCAATATTCCGTTCAACCACAGTTGCCGTGGAGACTTATTATTTTCCGTTCTTAAACCATGAACATTCCATGCAGATTGAAATGATGATAGCTTTTTATTAATAACATTTTTATAAATATATTGTACGCAAAATCTGTGCGTGATGTTTTCAATATCTAATAACCCTTGATCTTCTAAAGAATATAATTCAGTATAAATTGAATCACATACTTCTTTAAACACATCGACCCATAATCTTTCAATTCTTTGATTATGAACCGATTTGCCAGTTATATGGCTTCCTCTATTCATGCCGCGAATTGTGTTCATTAAAACGGCTACAAGCATATTTTCATATCCGTGATCTGACCGTACTCGTGAAGGAAGACCATAACTATTTACTGCATTCACAAAGAAATTGACGACAGGATCTGCTTGAATAGATGTTTCGCATACTAAATATATTATCAATCTGGAATATCCATCAATGCAACCATGAATCACAAAACCCCATCTGTAAATTTAAATATAAGTTAATTATATCTATATATAATTATAAAGAATTGTGTAAAAGTGCACGAAATTGTGTAAATATAAATAATTGTGTACAAAAGATAAGAAAAAAAAAGAAAAAGTTTACATAATAGATCAATAGAAAGGAACATATTAAACGAAAAAAAAAAGTATACCTTGATAGTTTTAAATGTGCGTCCATATGCCATAATGAATTTGGAGTTGCTACTTTGTAAGTTCTTCTCTTAATCGCTCGGCTCCATCTACTTGCAGTACCAATTGGATCTAATGCATTCAAAGTTTCTCTTATTCGATGTCTGGGCACAACAATTCCTGCTGCCTTTAAATATGATTGCATCATCTACAATTTATTTTTATTATTGTAATTATCCCTAAGTGTATTGGTAAGAATATGTTGAAAACTTTTAGAGAGAGAGAAAGAGAGAGTACTATATGTCCAGCTCTGGGATGCTCTTGATGAATTTGTGCAACAGTTATTTTCAGTTCCTCATCTGATATTTGCGAATAGCGTGCACGCATGGGCATATTTAATTCATATAATTTCTTATAGATGGTACTTTTTGAACAACCCAAGTGGTTTGCCATATCAATAGCGGTGTACCCTTCATTGTACAATAAAGCTAATTGTCCTTCATTTAACTGAACAACAGGACGACCTTTTCCTGTTTAAAAAATTCAATAATTATATATACATATATATGTATACAAATAT
Source organism: Leptothorax acervorum (assembly GCA_035220615.1). Lineage (NCBI taxonomy): Eukaryota > Metazoa > Arthropoda > Insecta > Hymenoptera > Formicidae > Leptothorax > Leptothorax acervorum. The sequence goes on from JASTWQ010001142.1 coordinate 3,410, forward strand.
ACATATATGCATGTACATATATATATATATATATATATATATGCATGTAAGTATGTAAGTATGTATGTATGTATGTATACTGAGTGTGTGTGTGCATAAAATTCGTATTTAATAGAATTTAATAAATTATAATTAAGGCTCCTGGATAGTCATCGCTTCTATCCTTGTTTAATGACGTCAGAAGCGAGAAATGAGTGGAAAATGACACGTTGAGAAATCTTGCGTGTTATTTCTAAATAAAAAGATATTTGCACAAAATAACACTTCAAATCACTTCAGCACACTTCGAAAATACTTCGTAGTTTATCCCTTTTCCTTGACAGTTAATAAACAGCCGTAAAAGGAATGTAATACGAAGCCTAACCATGCAGGCTTATGCACAGGCGCTGGTAGGCGCATAAGCCTGCATGGTTAGGCTTCGTATTACATTCATTTTACGGCTGTTTATTACCTGTCAAGGGGAAGGAGTATTTTCAAAGTGTGCTAAAGTGATCTGAAGGATCATAATTGTGGAAATATCTTTTTATTTAGAAATGACACGCAAGAATTCTCAACGTGTCATTTCCACTCATTTCTCGCTTCTGACGTCATCAAACAAGGATAGAAGCGACGACTACCCAGGAGCCTTAAGTAACATAATTAAATAAGCAGAATACATATTTATTTATATTGAAATTAAACTGTGACAACAATAATAATAAAATACTAACTGTTCGAATTTATTCTAGGTGCAGTATACCCTCGTTGCTGATGCCCATCAAGTCGAATTAAAAATAAAGCCTCTATTGCTTCCAAAAGTTTATTATAAGTGTTTACTAATATTTCGGTAGATATTCTCCTCAAATTTGTTTTAGCCATATACAGTGGACCGTACTCTATATTCTTCGAATATTCATAAGTCCTTACAGCATCAGCTATAATTTGTCGAATTCTTTTGAGAGTCCTTCCTACATGGACTCCTACCGGACCTCTCTCTTCCATAATAGTAACTAAATAAATATAAATTTTTGATTACTAATTTATAATAATAATAATAATAATAATAAAGAAAAAAATAATAATATTTAATAGTATTTTAAAATTCATTATATTTCTATAAATAAATTTACTATATTTATTAATAATTATTATATTTTTTAGCTTTAATCATACATTTTTGAATTTATTTCAACGTCTTACGAATAACTAAATTCTTTACTATTGTATTATATGTGATAATAAACAATAAACTAATTGCTCACCTGACTGTTGCACTTAATTTTCCAAACAGACCTCGCCGCTCCAAGCAGAAATCACCGAGTCACCCTGTGTGTATATTCCTGCACAAGCACTCACCAAAGTCACTTATTTTTTTTTCTCCTCCGCACGTGTGTTACTCGCACTCGAGACGAAAATAAAAGAGCAAGTAGAACCTGGCCAGAAACGTATACTTTTAGTTTTTCATTACACAACGATATTTTAGTTTCAAGATATATTTTCGACGAAACATTTATGTGATAGGTACTCTGTATAAAATTAAAACGATTGTATTAAATATATATTAATATTTTGAATAATTGATAAGAATAGTATCATAATTGTTACCTAATTTCCCACACAACGTTATTGATTGTGGAAAATCAAGCTTTATTTTCCAAACAGACCTCGCCGCTCCAAACAGAAATCACCGAGTCACCCTGTGCGTATATTCCTGCACAAGCAGACTCACCAAAGTCACTTATTTTTTTTTCTCCTCCGCACGTGTGTTACTCGCACTAGAGACGAAAATAAAAGAGCAAGTAGAACCTGGCCAGAAACGTATACTTTTAGTTTTTCATTACACAACGATATTTTAGTTTCAAGATATATTTTCGACGAAACATTTATGTAATAGGTACTCTGTATAAAATTAAAACGATTGTATTAAATATATATTAATATTTTGAATAATTGATAAGAATAGTATCATAATTGTTACCTAATTTCCCACACGACGTTATTAATTGTGGAAAATCAAGCTTTATTTTCCAAACAGACCTCGCCGCTCCAAACAGAAATCACCGAGTCACCCTGTGTGTATATTTCTGCACAAGCACTCACCAAAGTCACTTATTTTTTCTTCTCCTCCGCACGTGTGTTACTCGCACTCTAGACGAAAATAAAAGAGCAAGTAGAACCTGGCCAGAAACGTATACTTTTAGTTTTTTATTACACAACGATATTTTAGTTTCAAGATATATTTTCGACGAAACATTTATGTGATAAGTACTCTGTATAAAATTAAAACGATTGTATTAAATATATATTAATATTTTGAATAATTGATAATAATATTATCATAATTGTTATCTAATTTCCCACACGACGTTATTAATTGTGGAAAATTAAGCAGCATTAGACTAAATACCACAAAACTGACAATTATTAACAGTCATACTGCGAGCTGCGAGTAAAAACGAGGAAAAGCGACAGGCGGAAATTGCTTTTACGAAATATCCCGAATACAAAAGTGATTTTCCTTACATCAAGCAAGCTTGCAGCTCGTATAAACGTCGCGAAACGCTGATTCGCTAAAGTAGTCACGCCTGTGATCGCCACAAAACTTATTTCCAATTTTATTTATAAGCAACGTTGTTTCGAGGTTATGCAAACACGCGGCACAGTCACATGTACTTTAAGAACTGTTGGCGCCAGTGCTACCCAGTGCTGCCAATATTGTGGAACGAAAATCACCACCTCTGGAATTAAAATTATGTCGCGACATCATAAAAATTGACTGAATTAAAATGACGTCGAGACATAATAAAAATTGGTTGAATTAAAATTATGTCGAGACATCATAAAAATTCGGAATTATTTTTACGTATCGGCATCATTTTAATTCATCCAATTATTATTATGTTGCGACATAATTTTAATTCAGCAAATTAAAATTATGTCGCGACATCATAAAAATTCGACGAATTAAAATTATGTCGAGACATCATAAAAATTGGATGAATTAAAATTATGTCGAGACATCATAAAAATTCGGAATTATTTTTACGTATCGACATCATTTTAATTCATCCAGTTATTATTATGTCGCGACATAATTTTAATTCAAATTAGAATTATGTCGCGACATCATAAAATATGAACAAATTAAAATTATGTCGAGACATCATAAAAATTGGATGAATTAAAATTATGTCGAGACATATTTTTAATTCGTGAAATTAAAATTATGTCGGGACATAAAAATAATTCCGATTTTTTATTATGTCCCAACATAATTTTAATTTACCCAATTTTTATTATGGTCGACATAATTTTAATTCATTAGTAAGAATCACCATTTTTCTGAAGACAATTATTTCTTAAAACTTTTATATTGAACGGAATATTTTGTATGCTATTGGAAAGTAAAACGGTGTGCCATCCAATTTTTATTATGTTCATCAAATATTAATTTGATGAATTAAAATGATGTCGAGACATCATAAAAATTGGATGAATTAAAATTATGTCGAGACATCATAAAAATTCGGAATTATTTTTACGTATCAACATCATTTTAATTCATCGCAATTTTTCTTAAGACTATTATTTTTTGATCATTTGTATTGAATAGAATATTATTTATGCTATTAAAAAGTAGAGTGGCTTGCCGTACAATTTTTATTATGTTCCGGCATAATCTTAAATGGACGAATAAAAATTATGTCGAGACATCATAAAAATTCGGAATTATTTTTATGTCCTGACATAATTTTAATTCATCCAATTTTTATTATGATCGACATAATTTTAATTCATTAGTAAGAATCACCATTTTTCTGAAGACTATTATTTCTTGAAACTTTTATATTACGTAGAATATTATTTATGCTATTAAAGAGTAAAACGGCGTTCCATAACATTAGCTTCATTAAAATGCGAAATATTTTTTCTAATATTCCTATATCAGAGATATCCCATCTCTTGTAGAATTATGTAAATGGCCTAGAAAATCGACTTAATATTTACAATTATTTATTGTTCCTTTGATTTCACCTCGTTCGTTTATTAATAAATTTTTTCACATTATTTTTCTCTTCAGTGGAGGCCTACTAGAGAAATCACTTAAAAAAAAAAACGCGTCAGCAATAGTACCTCATGGGTTGCGTGGAAACTATTGTCCTAATTATAATTTGTATAATAATTATATAGAGTACATATTTCTACACACACCACGCTTACCGATTTCTTAATCAATTGTATTCTATATATATTGCGAAAATAAATGGCCTAATATGTAATTTTGTTATAAGTATAGCGCACAAACTAAGAGTTCCAAATAAAATATTATATAATTATTACAGGTTTCATTTAAATATGTAATTCAATAGCAACAATATATATATAGAATATTAATAATAATAATGATATAAAGATTTTTAATTATTAATTATTAAAAAAAGACTGTTCTAACTAGCTACTTAATATTGTTCGGGAAAATGTATCGTAGTTCAATCCTACGTATAGCACGCGTGACGCTCCTGAGAAACAATGTCAAGCGCGCTGTCGGCGGCTCGGCCGCCGAGCCTCGAGCAGCAGTGGGGGAATAGGAGGCGTCGCCTCGGGAATCGGCTCGAAATGTGCAACTAAATCCCAGCTCTGCCATATATAATGATATATGGACCCATATATAATTTTATATAAAGTACCAAATTTTATATATAATCACATATAATCATATATATTTATACATAATTATATACAATCTTTTTTTCCCGGACTGTCATATTGACAAAATGTAGCGACCACGAACATGCCCCGCGGTCACATGCGCATGCTTCGTGGCCACACAAACATGCAAAAGTGCGCGAATTTGAAACGTATGCATAATGCGTGTGCATATACGTATACTTATAATGCATAAATATAAACATGTACTTTTCATGTACTAACTATTCTCTGCTTTAACAAATTATTTCTGTTACAGATATTAAGCGTCGAAGTTAACGAAACAGAAATAATTTGTTAAAGCAGAAAATAGGTGGTATATAAAAAGTACATATTTATATACCAACTATTCATCGTACATATAAATATGTATTTTTCATATACCAACTATTTCGGAGGTTACCGCGAAACGAAGTAGCTCCAATGCCGGAACCGCCCAGCGCTGAGCGCGGAGGGTGCGTGACGCGATTCCGCAGAATCGCTAAAGGAACGTGGCGTGGCCAAAAGATTGTGTCAGGCATAAATGAGAGTCGTTTATTACACTCTTACTGACGTTTATTTCAGTCACACACAAAAAAACAATGACGAACAGTTGATATAAGTCAATGCGCGGATTTAACACAGCGCGGTTCGATACGCGTTTAGGTGCTGGCTAGCGTCGGCCTAGCTCGTGATGATGTGTCTCACGATCGCTCGCAATATAGCTTGCTTACAAACGGCACACGCGTATCCGCGACTAAAACCCGTTCTGGGAAATATGAGGTACACGGACGTAGCGATTGATTGCTCACCTTACAATTACGACTCGAGACGATTTCGGCAAGAACACGAGGTTCACGAAGTGAACGAGACGAGACTGTGAGTACGTTTACACGGCTTCTAACTTCGACTTAGTAACGCTGATGTTATAACTCCTACTTAAGGTGAGTTGCGTTTACACGTTCAGGCTTATCTTACTCTCACCAAGCTGAAATAGCTTAACAACTTTCGAGTGAGATTTCCATTAGTACCAATATAAAAGTACTAAAAATTAGATGCTTGCTTGTGGTAGGGTTAGGATCTGAAAGAATGTAAATAAGTCAACAAACGAAGTGGACTTTTAGGTTACATTATGAATTTGGAAACCATTAAATATTTATTTGTCAAGTAAAATGTAATATATAACTAACAAATGAAATTAAAATTTTAGGTTAATTGTTATCAATATTGGAAACAATCGGGGAGAACATGGAAAGCGTTCGCTCGTTTGTTGCCGTATACTTGACAACTGTAGAAAACATGGTCATGCAATGTACATTACATGTCCAAAAAATTTTGATTAAACGGCGAAGGCGTATGAAAGAAATTCTATTACAACACTTTTTGAATTCAACGCCACCAAATCATTTGCTTGATCTCGGACCTATATTACAATTATCTCGAGAAAGAGAAATATGGATGAAAAAACGAAGTTTTGATTGGTGGCATCGTATTGTTAATGGTCATTTTAAGGATGAAGACTGGTTAGAAACATTTCGGATGACGAAAGTAACTTTTCTCTGGTTATGCGATCAATTACGAGAAGCACTCGCTCCAAGTTTAAACCAGATAGGAACCCGAGAACCAGTATCAGTGGAAAAGCAGGTCGCTGTTTGTCTGTATTTCTTATCTAGCTGCTGTGAATATCGCATGGTTGAAAATAATTTTGGGATTCATAAGGCAACCGTGTGGAAGTGTATTCATAGAGTAATTGATGCAATTAATACAGAACTAATGAGCTTGTGGATAACCATGCCTGACAATGATGAGTGCTATAAAATAGCTGCGGCTTTTAAGAAGAAAACGCATATTCCACAATTAATTGGAGCAATTGATGGGACGCACATCCCTATTCTTCCTCCTAGTAATGGATATAGAGATTACATTAATCGAAAAGGATGGCCCTCTATGATATTGCAAGCGGTTGTAGATAACAACTATAGGTATGTGCAAGTATATCATTTGTTCATTCCACTGTTTTTGTCTTTAATAGAATGATTGATTAACGCCATCATTTTCTAGGTTTTGTAATATTTACTGTGGTTCACCAGGATCATGTCATGATGCTGCAGTTTTTTAGACTTTAAAATTGTACAAGAACTATAATTTATTAATTCCCAAAGTTGGTAAAAAATGTTTCATTGTTTACTAAAGTTGATATTATATAATTTCCTCGTAAAACTTATATTTTAGGGAACGAAAGCGGTATTAAATGTGTCAGTGCCTTATCTTATAATAGGAGATCCTGCTTATCCGTTACTGGAATGGCTCATCAAAGGATACACTAAGAGTGCTCGTCTCACTCCTGAGGAAGAATCCTTTAATGTATATCTAAATTCTGCCCGGGAATGTGTTGAAATAGCTTTTTGAAGACTGAAAGCTCGTTGGCGACGAGTACTTAAACGAATTGACGTACACTATACTTACGTACCAAATATAATATCAGCCGTCTGCATTTTACATAACATAGTCGAGACGCGAAAAGAAACATTTTTACCTGCGTGGGAGCATGCAGTAACAGACGTACAAGTCGAAATTCAGCAACAAGAACCAACAAGAGCTCGTAATTTGGATAACTTTATTGCCAGTCAGTTAAGGGATACCCTAAAAAATTATTTGGCTGAAAATTTTGAACTCCAAAGAACATTTGTAACATAAACAATAAACAATATAAAAATAACCTGTACTCTGTATGAGTTATTTTTTCGCTGCCTATCTTACAGCACAAATTATAATATAATAAAGTATTTATTTAAAAAATGTACAATGTTTCTTTATATATGTTATCGGTATTTAGGGCCGCCGTGTGGGAATGAGCCGCTCTTGTGCAAACTTTCATAAAACCATCCCCGATTGGAAAGTAGTTAAAGAAAATTAATTTCAATAATTATATTTTTATTATAGTAATCATACAGGTACAATCAGTACAACTTATTATAATAATCACAGAGTACAGTCAGTACAACTTAATATAAAATATATCACAAAAAAAGAAAGATAAGTAGGTAACAAAATAATTTTTTAGCATCACAAAATAATTATATATGATTCTCAGTTTATACGGGAATGGCGTTTAAATTTGAATTAAATGTGAAAAATAAAAGCAAAATATTACATTTCATAATAATAATAAATAATATTTAGTCTATCTTAGATGTTTTAAAATTTTTTCAGATATGTTAAAGGTTGTCCCGCCAATAACATTATCTAGAATCAATAAAAAATAAAAAATGTGTAATTTCCTTTTAAAATATAAATTAAATATTAGCACAGTATTATACTGTGATATTAGTGATCATTAGTTTTCGTAGTATACTATTTATTTTTTTGTTTAATATTTATGTTTTTATACATTTGTTTTAAGTAAGCAAGAAATGTTAAAAATTTTAACAAAATTTTAGCTTTCAACTTTTTTTAGCTTTTAGCTTTTAACCAAATACCCAAATACCAAATATATCATGTGTTTATTTTAATTGCACATTAAAAATTAATATTTAATGTAATACTTAAGTTGAATTAATAATTGCACTTCGTTTACAATACAAATAAACTAAAAAAAAAATAAAAATACAAATAAAGTTTGATGACACTAAACAATTTTTAAATTTTATCAGAGTTCTGAGTTATATCTTGAAATTGTAATGAATCCTGAATACCTAAACATTTTAAATTCTGCGAGTCTTGCAACGTTACGTTGAGTAATGATTGAGCGGGACTAGACTTTTCAGCTTGTGAATATTTCTTTACAGTAATACATTGTTGGACACTTGCAGCTGTGGCTTTCTCCGGAGCTGGACTTTTTAAATTTAATAATACTTTAGGAAAAGGACTTGCAGAAGAACGAAAAGCTTGCGAATCAAAATTAGATGGTGAAAATTGAGAGGAATAATGAACTGGAGAGATTACAAAAGGACTTTGAGCGATTGGGTTCACTGTAGGAACTGAAACTGTCGACTGCTGAGACTGAATCTTAGGAGCGAAAATATTTTGCAAGCCAGTTATTAACTGATTAGTTGTTTCTTTCAATATACTTTTTTGGCCTTCCAGCATATCGTTAATTATTTCTTTTTCTAACTTTTGTTCAGATTTCATTAACCGTCCAATGAAGCATCGATTCTCTGTCATAATCTTGCTTTGAATTTCTTCATAATTTTCTTTTAATTTGTCCGCGTATCTTAAAGTGATAGTTTCATTTGATCTGCTCACTTTACGTCTTTCTGCAGGAACAGCGCTCTTAACCCTACTTGGATCCACGGTATTCAATTTTCTTGACGAATCTTCTTGTAACAGGCAGTCTGCTGTTGTCAAATTACAGTCTGATGTCGACGAACATCCTGGAACTGCACCGTCTCGTGAATCTGGTTCATCTTCATAGGTCCTGTCACTTGAATAATCTAGTATAGAATAGTTTTTCATATTATCTTATATATATGCTCTCATTAGGTTCTTACCTATTACACTTCATAAAATTACGTATGTAACAAAATCACTTACAACTATTGTCATCAGTGTCATTACTCTCAGAGAAATCTTGTGATGGCGGTGCTGTCTACAACATCCCCTATAGAAATGGGACGGAAATGCAAAAGTTGGCTCATTTCTTCGGCATACGGAAATGAGGACATGCAGTTGCCAAATCCACTTTTTCCCATTTGTCTTCGGATTTTGTTATATTGAACTGGAAATAACGTTACAATATGAAATTATCGTTTAATAAATCAAAAGCATTATCAACTACGTTACATATATTTATTTTCCATAAAATATATTTTTACTTACGCCTCAGAGTTCTAAATCTAGTCTGCATTTGCTTTGACGTCTTGTCATAACCTTTCTCGTTCATGGGCGATCCTAAATATTTGAAAATGTCATCCGCCCGAAACCTTTTTCCATCTAAACTTTTCATGACTTGCCGTTCTCTCATTAATTTGAGAAAATATCGAGTTTCTTTGGTTTCCCAACTTTCACGCTTTTCGGTTTCCATTTCTTTCACTTCTTTGCCTTCTGTATTCTGTACTATGGAATCACATACTCTGCAAACAATTGAGAGTTCGCAGAACGCTTAATTTTTACGGTTGGCATTATCGCCATCGTTACACTGCAACCGTTTACACGTCCTTTTTACGTCTATGTAGTAACTCTAAGCCTCTTCACCAAACGACTTTGAGTTCCTACATTGATGTAATAACTTCGTCGTAAAAGAGCGTTTACACGGCATCTAACGTCAGCAGTTATAACATCGATGTTATAACTTCGGCGTAAATCGGGCCGTGTAAACGTAGTCTGTGACCGAGATTGAACTGGCAGCTAACGGCGAAGGAATTCGCTATTTCGGGTAAAAGAAACTCGAAAGTGATTGGCTGTTATTCATCGGACGATCGACTTGTCGGTGTCAAAACACCTGAAAAACCGCGAAAATAAGGAGCTCATGGCACGTTCACGCGCCGCGCGATCGTTCGCTCGCTCCCGGCATCGTGCTCCATCGTCGTGATGAGTCGCGCGATGTGTAAGCTTGGCTCGAATTCCGCGAGGAAGATTCGAGAGCGAGAAATTATGTTTATGATCGCGAACACCAAATATATTCTCCGCTTTAACAAATTATTTGTTAAATAATTTGTTAAAGCAGAGAATAGGGTAAATTGAGGATAGACACCACGTGGGGAGAGATGCCACATTTCTTATATCTTGCGGTATGTAACAGCAACATCTATACTTTCGACGTTTTTCGATAAAGGCGCCGGCGCTTAGAAAAACATGTCAATGCCGGTCGGCTGTGACATCGCGTGTCGTGTCTCTGAAGTATTAAAGCCAATTTCGCCGAAAAAGTTACGCCAAAGTTTCACGCAAGTGACATACGGATGCCGATTACAAGCGTAGCGGAGATATAACAAAGTAAGTGACTATTTTTACGTGCTATGTGGTTTCTTCTCAACATGTTTACACAGTATTTTTGCCAGGTTATGTTCGTGGTGTGTTATCTGTTAGGTGTGGCATCTCGTCCACAAGATAAGGAGAGATGCCACATCAAGAGGCATTGTTCTGATTGTTCTGTATGACTATAACTGATATGTTCTGTATCTAATCTAAAACAACGTCTAGAAATATTTGAATTAGATGCCGTGTAATTTTGTGTCATTGCATTTCTTGGACATAATTAAAACCTAATATTTTCAAAATAACGATGCATTGTTTATGAAACACTCTTTGGTCTGCAAATCACCTCTCGACATCTAATAGACGTATATCCGATCTCATTTTTCTCCCTGCAAGCATGGAATATCATAAAAACATAAATTCTGTTATTAAATGAATAATTTTATAAAATATATCCCAGACAACATGCATGTCTCAAAGGGACATATAACGTCTTGAAGATGTCTTAATAACGTCTTTAAGACGTCATATGATATGACGTCTTTAAGACATCTTTCAAATGTCTTTTGTCATGATTTGAGACATTATGTTCACTGGGTATTTTTAGTTATATTATACTTCTAGTATTTACTTCGTATTGCCGAAAAAAATTTTTGTCGATATCATGATTTTGGAGATTGACGATATCTGTATACATATGTACCTATATGATGGCTTAGTACCTACATATGATCGAAACAGATCAAAAAGAGATTAAATATGTATTGTCTGTCTGCATTTTTACCGAAAAGCTGCCGACTGCATTATATAATTATATGTACGCAATAATTGATATTAATTAATTTTTAATTAAAATTAGACTTTTATGGAATGCTGTACGTTATAGTGATAGACTTTTTCGCGGGCGTCATTATTAGCCAATTAATGCTGGTCATTAATATATGATTGGCTACACTGGCGTCGCGCCCTTTTACCGCGCGTAGAGAGCCTATAGGAGAGAGTGGCACCAACGCGCCACTCCCTGATTGACTGGGGTAAACGTCACGTGACCTATGAGCGCCTCTCTAGCTCTCTCCTAGAGGCTCTCTAACCGCGCGGGAAACGTTGTTGTTCTCGCGTCTTGTGCAGTCCCGTCGTCCTGTGTCCTGTGTGTGCAGCAATCGACTAAAGATCAATTGAAATAAATGAAATAGAAAAACCGCCGGTAAGTACACATTATTTTTCAAAGGAAAAATTGATTGCGCTTGTTGCGATGTGATCGTAAACTTGTGTCGTGTATCCTAAAATGAGGTTATTATGCTGTTCATGTTTTACTCTTCCAAGGCTGCGTTTCAATATTCACTGCAAGTACTGAAAATCTATAGTTTACATCACATACGAGGTTTATTAAAAAAAAAGGTGACTTTTAAAATTTCACGGACTACATACATTCAATTTTCGAATTTTTTTTGTTGTGTTAGTACACATGTCCTCAACATATGTTGACATTATCAGCCATTTTGCATTTTTAGTTTGTTTTTGACAGATATAAAGGTTAGACGTATTTTGGTGTGCTTGGCAATTTTTTGCTATCAAAAAAAATGGATCAAAGAATCTGTATTAAATTTTGTGTGAAAAATAAAATTAAGTGCTCCGACGCACTTGAAATGTTGACTGTGGCATTTGGCGAGTCTACTTTGAGCAAAAAAAGTGTTTATAAGTGGTACAATCTCTTCACAGAAGGCCGAGAAGATGGTAATAAAGCACGCCAAGTTCGGTCAAATGTGAAGGTTTTGCTTACTGTTTTCTTCGATTACAATGGCGTGGTGCATCGTGAGTTCTTGCCAGAAGGTCGTACGGTCAATAAAGAATATTACCTTGAAGTTATGCGCTGTTTGCGTGAAGCAATACGAAAAAAACGCCCGGAATTGTGGAACAACCAGTCATGGATATTACACCACGATAATGCGCCAGCACACACGTCATTGCTTGTTCGTGATTTTCTGGCCCAAAACAACACCGTAATCATGCCTCAGCCACCGTATTCACCGGACTTGGCCCCCTGCGACTTCTTCCTGTTCCCAAAACTGAAAAGACCCATGAAAGGACGGAGGTTTGCCACGATTCAGGAGATAAAGACCGCATCGCTAGAAGAGCTCAAGACCATACTAAAAAGCGCATATCAGAAGTGCTTCGAGGATTGGAAAAAGCGCTGGCACAAGTGTATTATATCTGAGGGGGATTACTTTGAAGGGGACAAAATTGATATTGATGAATAAATAAATATTTTTCGAGAAAAATAAAAAGTCACCTTTCTTTTTAAACAAACCTCGTATGCTATAGATTTTCAGTACTCGCAGTGAATATCGGAACGCAGCCTATCAATGATAATAAAGTTCTGTTCTTAGGTTATTTTAGTCCTCTTATTGTATTTACGTGTCAATATACTAATTTTGATAAATGTTTATTTTAACCAATTCATCTCAGAGATATTTTTGTAAAAGTACACTCATTCCTTTTCATTATTAATAAATTGCGTACATTATTATTATATATTCATATAGTTTCTATATAATACTGCAGTGTTAATTGTGTATTGTCGTATTATAGTAGAGGCAAACTCTTTGTTGACTATTTTTTTCTCTTCAAACTTGTAATTCTTCATATTAAGAGATGACACAACCGTCTTTTTGATAAGCAATCAACAAGTAAGGGAACTGCCAATATACAGTCGAGACTAGATCTTTTGTGCCTAATTATATATATATTATTTGTATGAATTTATGCACATCTTGTAATCCTTTATTTCTGAATTATTGTTACTTTGATCATCTCTTTTAATGTAAATAGCTTGGTAAAAGAATTTTTATATAAAAACATATAAATATATATAATTATATATCTATCAAATATGTCCATACATATATGTTTCTTTTCTGTTTGTATATACAGAAAAAACAATAAAAAATAATCTAAAAATAATTAAAAAGATCATTTTTGCATTGCGTTATTTATATTTTATAAAAGTGAAGTTTGAGGTAATAAGAAAAATTTGTCTATATATAATCATATATATAACAACTGTTATATATATATATTCAATTCAATCAATTCAATTATTCTTTATTTCGCTCCCCTTTCGGGGCTGGAAAGGCGTTTTTTTAAGCAAAAACGGTCCCAAAAATCTTTACACTTTCAGTCACACCCTTTAGCCTGGCCATTGTGCGACCTCACATTTCTATCATTTCCCTTCCCTCCCTCTTCCGTCTCAATCCCCTCCCGCCTTCTCCTTCGCCTCTTTTCGTCCCGCACTCTTCCGGCTCCCTCCTTCCTGTCTCAGCTCTTCCCTCCTTTCGACTCACGCCCTTCAGCACTTGCGCTTTCTGCCTTACCTACTCTCTCTCCTACTCTGACCAAAAAAACAGAATATTACAATTTTCTTTCCAATACCATCTTACCTTTTTCTCCATCTCTCCTTACCCTCCCTTCTCTCTCCTCTCTTTTTCTCCATTTATCCTTCTAATTCTCCCTTCTCTCTTACTTTCTCCTATTCTCTTTTCTTCCTCTCCGCCTCGTTCTCGTCAGAATCCATTAACAGACTCTCCTCCATCCTTCTCGTTATCTCGTCCTCCGCACTCCTCCTCGATCTGCTGCTTTCCTCCTCTTACCCTTCTTTTCTCCTTTCTTTCTCCTCTCTTTCCTTAACTTTCGTCTCCACCGACTTATCCTTATCCATCTTAACCTTCAGCCTGTTTCCTTTCCTCCTCCTTGCATTCAGCACCTTCCACTTGTCCTCCTTACTCCCCATCTTTGCCAGTACCGTTATCCACTCTCCTCTCTGCCCTATCACGAATATCTCCCTCACCTCTACCTTCACATTTAGCCCTTCCGAGAACAACTTTTTCACCTTAGTCCAATTTGACTTTTTTCCTTCCCATCTCTCTTTCTCAATCCTTATTATAATATTCTTCCTTCTCTTCTCGTTCTCATTTTTTTCGTACTCCTTATCCTACCATCTCCTTTTCTGTACCTTATCTTTCCTCTCCTCACTGTCCTCCCTCTTCCTTTTGCTAATGTTCTGCTCCATCCTACGCATCTTTCTCTTTAGACTCTCTACTTCCTCCTTTAGATTTCTTATTTCCTCATCTTTCCTTTTATTTTCCTCCTTGAATTCCTTCAACATCTCTTGTACCCGTCCCTTTACGATCTTATCTATCTCCTCCCTTTCTATTATAAACTTTCCCTTAAACACCATTCTTCTTTCCACAGATTTCCTCTCTCCTTCCTTTAGGTTATTTGTAACAAAAATCGTCTAAATTACTCTATCTACCTAATTCACCAACGAACTCGCTTGCTTTCTCCTTCTCTCTATCTCCGCCATCCACTTCTCTCCTTCACCTTTGTTGTTTAGTACTCTTCTTACTTTTTCGCTAATTCCCTCTGTCTCCTCCTCCTCCTCTCCTCTTGTGCACCGTTCGAGGACATGCTCCCATGACTCCGTCTCTGCTCCGCATAATCTACAGCTTCTTTTCTCTAACGGTTCCCAGTATTTTCCTTCTCTCGTCTCATTTCCCAGCTTAAATCTTGCTATCCTAATCATGGATCTCTCTTTCCCTTTTTTCTCTAGGTATTCTGGCCTTTTGTTTTCCACTACCTCTTTGTACCACCTGTTGTATCTAGATTCTCTTATCCTTTCATCCCTCTCCTGAATTTGAATGTCTTTGTCTCTCCTCGTTAGTTCCTCTATACTGCTCCATCCCTCGCCTCTTCACCTTTCTATCTCTTCAACCGCAAATCCTCTTTTTTCGTAGAAGCACTTTCTTTCCTCCTCCCATTTTGCTTTTTCCTTTCTGACATTCCCTTTTATTTCCTTCCAGCACTCTCATGCAATCTCATTTCCCTCTCCTCTCTCCAGTTTTTCCTCGTATTCCATCGCCCTTTTACCAACCCTTATCCTTATTTTGTCTCTTTTGGTTTCCTCTCTTATCATGTATCCAGGTGTGCACCAGTCCAGGTTCAATGTCCACCTTATAAACTTTTCGTGCATTCTTTCTATTTTCTCTCTCTCTCTTTCTATCCCCACACTTCTGCTCCATATAATGCTATGCTTGCAACCAGCGAATCATATAATTTAACCCTTCTTATCCAGTCTCCACCAAATATCCTCTTTCCTATTCCCCAGACCTGCCTCATTGCTATGGTAGCTTTCCTAACTCTTTCATTTATGTGCGTCTCTTGTCCTCCGTTCCTTTGGAATGTGTAGCCTAGGTAGCAGAATTCTTTTACCTCTTCTATTTTTTCTCCTTTCCATTTCCATTCCATTTTCTTCATTTTGCCTCCTCCTTTCCTGAATCTCATTATCTTTGTTTTTTCTACATTCACTCTCAACTTTTTTCTGTCAAAATATTTTTCCATTTTTTTCATCATTCTTCTCATTTCTTCTTCATCCTCTGCTACAGCTACTATGTCGTCTGCGTATGCTAATGTCCAAAATTTTATTTCTCCCACTACATCTCCTCCATCTTGTCCCTTCTTCATAGTTTCCTCTAAATCCGTCAGCAACAGTATAAAAAGCATGGCGCTTAGTGGACACCCCTGTCTAACTCTTTTGACCGTCCAGAATCCTGGCCCTTTTTCTCCCTTTATCCTTATGGTACTTCTAGTCTCTCTATATAAGTTTTCTATCCTAACTCTCAGTTGTTCACTAATCCCCTCTCTTCTCATTACTTCCCAAATTTTCTTCCTATCTACGGAGTCGAACGCCGCTTTCAGATCTATGAATGCTGCTACCAATTTCCCTTTCCTTTTGCTAACTGCTCTTCCAATTACGTAGTTCAGTGCATATATGTTCTCCATTGTACCTCTTCCTTTTCTGAATCCAGCTTGAGTTTCTGGTAGAATTCTTCTTTTCTCCACCTCCTTCTCCAATCTTTTAGCCAAAATTGCCGCATATATCTTGTAACTTGTGTTCATTAGCGTTACTCCTCTGTAATCCTGGGCTTCTTTCCCTTCTCCTTTCTTTACTATTGGTACTATTATAACTTCTTTCCAATCTTCCGCTATCTCTCCTGTCCTCCACGCTGTATCGCATACCTCCCATATTTTCTCTCTTAATCCTTCACCTCCATATATCCATACTTTATTTGGCATTCCATCTGTACCTGCAGCTTTCTTCTCTTTCATCTCTTTAATTACTTCTTCTACTTCCTCCCTTCTTATTCCTTCCTGTTCCTCCTTGCCTCCTATTCTTTCCTCTTCTTTCTCATCTGCTTCGTACGGCCTCTGTGTTACGCCTTCTAATAACTCCATGAAATGCTTACTCCATTGTTCCTCCGTTATTTCTTCGCAGACCTGTTTTTTACTTTTCCTTTCTCTATTTATAAATTTCCATACTTCTTTCTCGCTGGTTGCATCTCTTGCTTCCTTCATTATTCTCTCCTTTTCATTCTCTTTCTTCTCCTTTACTTTCTCCTCATATTCTTTTTTCTTTAGTTTGTATTCCTTTTTGTCTACTTCTCCTTTCCTCCATTTAACCAGTTTCTCCCTTGCTTCTTTCCTTAGCCTTACACATTTTTCATCCCACCATCTATTCTTTCTTGTTGCCTTCTGTTCTCTAATCTCCATCCACACTGCTGCTTGGTTTACTGCTACCTTTATTCCTTCCATAGTTTCCTTTATGCTCGAGCCTTCTATTATTTTCCCTTTCATTCTCTCTTTGTATATATCTGCACCTTCCTTAGACCAGTTCACTATTTTCTTGATTCTTTTCTCACCTTTTTTCTCTCTCACCACTTCCCTTTACCTTTATTATAATTGGCTGATGATCAGAGTCAATAGCCTCTCCTATCTTTACTTCCACAGCTTTCTCCAAGACTTCCTGACTTCCAATATTACTGACTCACCTCTCCCTCCTATAAATGTGAATTCCCCATCTTTGTCTCCCTTTGTTCCATTCAATATTCCCAAACCTTCTTCCTCTAGGAACTCTAGCAGTTTTCTTCCTTCCATGTTAATTTCTTTGTCCTTCGATTTTCTTCTTTCTCCCACTATCTCCGTTAATCCTCCTTCTTCTCCCGTTCTCGCGTTGAAGTCACCTCCTATTATTATTTGCTCTCCTAATCCTCTATCATTTGTGTATTCTTTTATGCACTCTAACTTACTTTCTATATCATTCCTTACATAAACCACTATAATTCTCCATGTACCTTCCTTTGTTTTTGCTCATCTTTCTACAATTCCCTCTTCTTCTCTCTCCTCTACTCCCCTCACGGCTATTTCCTTCCTGACACCTGAGATTATCCCTTCTCTAGCTCTTCCCTTCTTTCTTTCTCTCTTTGCAGGTTGGCATTTCCACTCATACTTGTTCGGTAATCTTCTTTTAACTTTATGCCACTGCTTTTGTTCTACTCAAGTTTCTAGCATGATTACTATATCCCAACTTTCTATCTCTCCCCAGAATTCTGCATTTTTTCTTATTAATCCAGCTATGTTCTAATACCCTATTGTTATTGTGTCCACCTTCTCCTCCTTTTGCTTATTCCTTGCTTGTCTCCCGCTCTTCTTCCCCTCTTGCATTTTCCTACCTCCTTGGTTCTCTCTCTCCTTATCTTCTTTTCTCTTATAACCTCCGAAAGTCACTCCACTCTTCTAACCTTTCTTCATTTTCATTCTATCTCAGCTCTTTGTTATCCACCCACATCTTCTTGTATCCAACTTTGGTTTTCTTTCTTGCCTCTCTCTCTATTCTTGCTAGTCTTCTTATTTCTTTCTGAATTTTTCTCTCCGCCCTAGTGAGATCATCATCTATAAAGACTTCATGTCTCTTTCCTAACTCCTTCCTCTCCTTCATTATTTCTTTCTTAATTTCCCAGCTCTTGCATTTTATTATTGTCATTTTGTTATTTCCATATCCTATTTCCTGAACTTCTTCAATTGCTTCTTTCTTCTTGCCTAATTCATCTATCACCTTCTCTATCTTCTCTTTCCTTTCTTTCTCACTTCTTATCGTGGCTCCTTTCACAATTATATTGTTTCTCCTCCTTCCTCTCTCCGTCGTTTCTATGTTTTTTTCTATCTCCTTCATATTTTCGATAATCTCTCTTCCTTCGCTTCCTTCAGGTCCACTCTTATCTACCTTCTCAACTTTCTCCTCCAGACTTTTTAATATCTCCTCCATCGATTTCCTTTGTTGCTCCCATATTTCTTCTTTTCTCTTAAATTCCTCTTTCAATCTTTTTATTTCATTTTTTATTTCCTCTTTGTCCTTCCTTCTTTCTTTTTCCTGTTCCTCTAATTTCTTTATAATGTCTTTTAGCATCTCCTCTGTAGCCATTTCTTCCTTTTCTTCCTCTCCTTTCTTTATTTTGTTTGGTGGTGACCTATTGACCTTCGTTGCTGCGTTAAATCTCTCCAAAATCTCCTTTTCCGCTCTCTCAGTTTCCTTCTCTACTTCCTCTCTTTTCCTTTTTTGGATGTAGTCCTTGATTGATCCCTGGCTGTCTGTCCTTCCTCTCACTTTGACCAACTTTTCTATCTTCTCCTCCTTATCTCCTTGCTTCTTTCTTTCTACCCCTCTATCCTTCTCTCTCTCCATCCGCTTCCTCCAATTCCTTGTTTTACGTTTGTTATAGCTCCCTCTATGTCTATGCCTTCCTCTATCCCTAACTATTTTTATCCTCTCTTTCCCTGTCGGTAATCTACCTCTTCATCTCTCCGACTGATGCTGCCACTTTCCGTATCCTCCGCAGTCCGTCTTTTTCTACCGCCCTAACCTGACTTTTTTTAGACATTAATTCGTGCCTTTTGTAATAAATCTAATTTTTTCTGTTTAACCTACCTTATGCTTCCTTACTCTCCTGCCTCCGCTCTTTCCTTCTCCTTGCTTTCCTCCTTTCTCCTCCTACTAAATCCTCGACTTCCAACTATCTTTCTCTGCTCAGTTATTCGCGTCCACTCTCCTCCACATGCGACAACGAACCTGTTATATATATATATATGTACTTATATGATTATACATGGAAAATTTTTAACATATATGGGCAAAATAACAAACTTTACTTTTTATAAAAAATGCAATGCAAAAATAATTTTTTTTAATTATTTTTAGATTTTTCCTTTTATTATTTTTCGTGTATGTACAAACAGAGATTATACAAAAGGAAAAAAAACATGTATATAAACATATTTGATATATTCAATTCAATATGTTTATTGCATTTTCCCTTCTGGGATTTACAAGGCGTTTTTTAGGGACGTACCCAACCCTTTACAACATCCATGTTAATCCCTGAGCCCGGCCTGGCCGTATGCGACCTTTTACAACTCTTCCCTCCCTCCCATCCACGTACTTTCTTTCCCCTCCCCCTCTTGTCCCCCCTTCATCCTATTCTCTAGGCCTTTCCCTGCACTTCTTCTGCCTAGCTCTGGCGACACCATCCACTCCTCTGCTTCCTCCTCCTATTTCCTTCCGCTCAGTCTTCTTTCTCTCGTCTGTCCCCTTCCTGCCTCCTCTTTCTCAACTGTTCCTCTCATTCCCTAATCCAGCCTTCTTCTGCCCAGACCTCAATCTTTCCCTCCTATTATCCTACACACAGAAAGAAGAAAAACAGGAACAATGCAAAATATATAAACAAACCACCGCTTCGCTTCTCCCTCCCCCACAGCCCCCTCTCTCTCCTGTTTCACCCTGATCCTTCCCTCCTCTACGTTCCTTTTCCCTTTCAATCTTCCCTTTCTTTAGATTTTCTTATCCCTCATTTTCTCTTCCACCTGCTCTCCTCCTCGTCCCACTTGATCTCTCTCCCGTCTATCCACAACCTTCTGTTTGTAACCACCGCCGATCTCCCTTTCATCTTCTCCTTCTTCGCCTTTTCTACCAACTTGTGTCTGTACGCCCTCTCTTCCATGGATAATTCTTCGTCCACACCGACTCCCCATCTCCTCCATATTTCTTCGCTCCTTTCTATTATTTCCTCCTTGTCATCTTCCTCCTTTAGTTCAACAAACAGCACTATCCTTTTTTCTTCTCCTGTTCCCTCCACTATCTTTCTTACCGGTACCAATCTCCCCAGAATTTCCTCCATTATTACGTTCACTATCTCCTTCCTTTCCTTGGTTCCGTCACCTATTATCCTCCTCCAAATCAACATTCGTCTCCGCTTTTCGTCCTTCTCTCTTTCTTCTCTTTCCTCTCTCTACTCTCTTTCTCTCTTTCCCTTCTCTCTCTCCTTCTTTTTAATTTCTCCTCTCTGCTCTCTATTTTCAACCATAATCTGCTTTTCTTTTCCGTGCGATTCTCACCTCCCCTTCTCTCGCTTCCCTCCTCTTTCCTTTCCTCGCTCCTCTCCTCCTTCGTATCTCTCGTCACGCTGCCCTTGCTACTCTTCCACTCCCACATACCTTCACCTCTTCTATCACTCTCATTCTCTATCCAATCTTTCACTCTCTCCTTCCTTTCAATCCCTGGTCCAGCGCTTATTCCAGCCTCGATGCTTGTCTCCGTATCCCTGCTTCCCCTTCTCTTATCTTTCATTGTGCCACGACTCGTTCCTTCCTCTTTCTTACTCTCCTCTTCTTCGCTCAGGATATCCTCTAGTCATTTGTTGCGCTTTCCCCCCTCCTCCGTTCTGTTCCGCGGCTGCCCCTTTCATCCCTCCTTCCGCTTCTCCTGCTTCCCCTTCTGTACTCTTCTTCCCTACCACTCTTCTCCCTTTATCATTCTTCTTCTTTCCCTCGCTCTCTCCTTCGTCCTCTTCTCGCTTCTTTTCTTTTCCTTTCGTACATCCTCCAATCTCCATCATCCCCTTACTCACCCCCTCCACATCCTGTCCTGCAGTCTTCATTTCTTTTATCATCTCCTCTATCGTCTCCTGCCTTCTCTCCATCCTAACTACGCACGCTTTCAGTTCCCTTGCTTCTTGTTTCATTTCCTGTATTTCCTGCCTTATTTTCCTTATTTTTTTTTGCCATTTCCCCCTTTCCCTCTTCCTGCTTCATCTGCGTGCTGAACCTGTACATTCTTTCCTTCCTTATCGCAGTTTCTTCTCTGCCTCTTACTCTGCCTTTCTTTCGATTCATTCACGCTTTTCCTCCTCTCGTTTGCCGGCTATTTCTTCCTTAATCTATACTTAACCTTTCAATCCTCACACGTGTCTCTTTCCTCACTATCATTGCGGTACATCAGTCACGCCATACGTCATCTCTCCGACCGGCAGCCACCGCTGCAGCGCATCTCCTCTCTACTTATCTTCGCTCCCTCTGTATTCATCTCTTCCCGCTAGCACTACACCACTGTCGGTACTGCCGGCCGCCGCCTTATCATCCCCCCCCCCTCTCTCTCTCTCTCTCTCTCTTTCTCTCATCTCCTCTCTCTCTCTCTCTCTCTCTCTCTCTCTCTCTCTCTCTCTCTCGGCAGACGTGAGTATGATTAGACGTGTTGAGTGTCGCTCCGTATCTTGTGACTTTTTTCTGCCGCCTGTTGCCCTGCGGGGCGTCTCTTTTTCTAGTTACGGGATGTTAGAGCATATTGGCTGCATTTCCTTCATTCACTTGGCTCTGGTGTTGTGATTTGCTCGAGATTTACATGGCTTTCTTCTTCACCGTATAAGGCAGAAGACATCACCGGTTTTCCGCTGTAAGCGTGCGATGTTTTGATTGGTTTACCGAGGTTGTGCTGTCTCTGGAGATGTCGAGGCCGAGCGTTGGTGCGTCAGCGGGCGACAGGGACGAGAGCGGTTTGCGAGATGACAACACAAACAAAAGCGGACTCGTTAGACGAATTTCGGCGTCTAAGTTAAATGCGCACACAGATAAAACAACCGTCATGAATGCGTCTAAAATCCATGCTATGCGTCATTCCATAAATGTACATAACGAGAATGTTAGCAAGATACTTTTGTCGAGCAAGGAGTCGCTGGTTAAGAGAGGGCAGATTGAATCTGCTTTCAGGGCGTGTAAAGAGGCGTTCTTTGAACTCTCTTCTGTATTTTTGAGCGTGTTAGAGGGAGGATCCACGGTTCCTTCTTCAACCAACGATCTTAAAGATTTTATAAAAAATTGTGTGACTGATGCCTGTGACTCTTTGCTCGCGCGCGTTTCTGGTGAGGTCTCGGTGTCGAACGGGTCTTCGGAGGGGGGCGTGCGGCCTCCGGCATCATATGCGTCGGTGGTGAGATCGGGGCATTCCAAGGTTCGTGTGGCGGGGGGCCCTACATTGGACATCCCTTGTACCACGAATCTGTTAATCACACCTAAGGAGGACGAAGTTAAGTTTGCATCCTCACGTGATACGAGGGAAGCGCTCCAAACGGCGTTAAGACCGGCCGATTTCAATTTAAAGATTAAGCGAATTTCGTCGGCAAGAAATAACGGAGTACGTATTGAGGCACACTCTGTTGACTTAGAGAGGATAAGGGACTCGCAGGTGCTCGATAAGGCGGGTCTAAAGTTTGTGCAGGAGCATAAGCTGAACCCCAGACTGCTCATCCAGGGAGTGCCGCATAATATGACCAGAGATGAACTTAGATCGGAGATAATTGACCTTAACTTAAGAGATGTGGACGTGTCCGAGGTGAAGATTATTTATGTTTTCCCCCCGAAAGAAAATCGCAGAAGTACCAGCTGTGTCATTGAAGTACCACCGAATATTCGTCTACAACTTTTGAAAGAAAAACATATATATGTCAACTATTACGCATGCAGGGTCTCAGATTACGTCAAGGTTTTGCAGTGTTTCAAATGCTTGGCTTTTGGTCACTTTGCTAAGCATTGCAGATTTGAATCACTTTGTGGACACTGTGCGGGCGGTCATAATACCAGGGACTGTGACAGAAACAACGATGCTCCCAGATGTGGTAATTGTGAGCGGTGGGGGAGACGGGATGACGCGTTGCACTCGGCCCTAGACGGAAAAACTTGCCCAATTCTGCATCGGAGAATGGCGGACAGAATCTTAAGTATTAATTATGGTTAATAGATCCGATGAATATGCTCGCATATGTCATGTAAACTGTCAATCGCTATTTGCTCATCTTGACGAGTTCAGAACGCATTTTGTCAACTCAGCATATCACATAATCTGTTTGTCAGAAACCTGGCTGAAGCAATCAATCCCAGATCATATGGTTTCTCTTCAGGGGTATAACTTGTTCAGGAGGGATAGGAACGGCAAGGTGGGCGGTGGGGTCGCTTTTTATCTTGGTAGCAATTTCCATGCAAGGATACTGAAACAATCCGAGGATAACTATTGTCGTAAACCGGAATACTTGATTGCTGAAATCTCTATGGGCACTAACTCCAAGATCCTATTGGCCGTGGTATACAGGCCTCCGCACTGTGGCTACCTTGAAGAGTTCTATAATGTTTTTTCTGAATTATCGGCCCTATACAGGCACGCTGTCGTCTTTGGCGATTTCAATGCGGATCTCAACACGCAGACTTTCGATGCGGAGCAGATCCGTTCGTTTGTGGATATGATGCACTTCTCTCTGGTACCCTACGAGCCTACTCATCACACGCGCACATCTTCCACGTGGTTAGATTTGTGTATCATTGATGATCTTGACAAATTGGTCTCCTATGGTCAGCACGATGCTTGCTATCTGTCTGCTCATGATCTTATTGACATCACGTATAATGTTAAAATAGAACGCATTTGTCGACGTCATATCATCGCAAGGGATTTTCGCTCCTTCGATTCCGATGTTTTCCTCAAAGAGCTAGTGGAGTGTGACTGGAGCGCCTTGTTTGTCGAGAATGACATGGATGGCAAGATTAGGATCTTCAATGATTTCCTCCTTGAATGCTTCGATAGGCATGCACCACAACGCAGAATCTGTCCTAGGCACTTGCCGGCTCCATGGCTGACAGATGACATTAAGATGAAGATGAGGGAAAGAAACGTGGCCAGGAGAAGGTGGAAACGTTACAGAACTGATACAAATTATGACATCTATAAAAAACTACGAAATCAGGTACAAACACTAGTGCGTGAGACGAAATGCAATTATTATCAGGACGTTTTTCAAGATCTTAAGGATCCTAATACCATCTGGAAGCGACTTAAACATCTGGGACTAATCAAAAATAAATCCACCGAAAAGAAACTGCTTTTCACCACAGAAGAACTGGTAGATTTTTTTACTTGTGGCGCGGTGGGAACTCATTGGAAACCACACGACAACACAGCTTTCTACCTCGGTGAGGAGGTATACGATGATTCTAAGTTTTATCTGGGTAACATTGAGCCCCGGGAGGTGATCGAGGCTATCACACGAATCAAGTCGGAGGCTGTAGGCATGGATGGTCTGTCAATTAAACTGCTCTCGGAGGCTTTGCCCGGTATTCTTCCAGTTGTCACGCACTTATTCAACTATAGCATTATGAATGGTGTCTATCCTTCCCTTTGGAAGAGTGCTATAGTACAGCCTTTGCCAAAGGTTAAATGTCCATCCGACTTGAAGGATTATAGGCCAATCTCTATTTTGTGTACCATCTCTAAGGCTCTCGAACATATTGTGGCTAAGCAGATCAAGGCCTATCTGGAAAAATTGGATATAATGGATCCTCATCAATTTGCCTATAGGAAAGGCTACTCCACGCAAACGGCGTTGATAAGAGTTCTTGATGACGTGAGGCAGGCCGTCGATGCGAGGAAAGTCACCATCTCTATCTTTTTTGATTTCTCAAAAGCCTTTGATAGCGTAGATCATCACTTACTGATTGACAAACTCAGAAACTTAGGTTTTTCTTGCTCGGCACTACGCTGGCTGTGCGCATATCTGGATGACAGAAAACAGATGGTCCGTGATCCGGTCTCGCGTGAGATGTCGACGGAGAGGTCAATTTCTACTGGAGTCCCTCAGGGTTCTGTACTTGGGCCTTTATTATTTATTCTTTATTTGCTGGGTTTTGATAAAATCTTAGGACACTGCAAGTACAATTTTTATGCGGATGATCTTCATATTTATCTGCATACTGAACCGAAACATCTGGCAGAGGCGGTACGTAAGGTGAATCTAGATATCTCCAGTATAGTAGCATGGGCGTCGAAAAATCGACTCTCACTCAATCCAGGCAAGACCAAGGCCATGGTCATGGGCACGGCTAGATACTTGAACTGTCTTACTCATGACGGGTTGCCTCAAATTGTCGTGAACGATGCAGTGATACCCTATACAGAAGCTGTTGTATGCCTGGGAGTAACCATTTCAAGTACACTCTCTTGGAAAGGACAAGTGTCTAAGACAGTCTCTAGAGTAAACGCCTCGGTTCATCAACTTAAGTTGTGCAAGCATCTCTTGCCTCCTTTGCTGCGTGCGCGTTTAATTTCGACCTTAATAATGCCTCTCTTCGACTATTGTTGCGCTGCATTTACGGACATCACAGGCGAACAGAACACACGTTTGCAGCGTGCCTTGAATGCTTGTGTCAGATTCGTCTGTCAGGCAAAATGGGATGAACACTTCACACCATATTTTGATCAGCTTCATTGGCTCAAGATACACCAGAGGCGATTATACTTCGTCGGTTGTTTGACTTTTTCCATCCTTCACGCCGGGAAACCCTTATCGTTGTATCGTGGTTTTATCTATAAGGGTAATAAATCAGTGCGTGATACTAGATCTCAGCACGATACATTAATTCTCCCATTATGTAGAACCGAATTCTGCAAAAAGTCGTTTGTTAGCTCCGCGGCCGTACTATGGAATAGCTTACCATCAGAAATGCGAAACATTACTAAGGCCAAAACTTTCAAACGTGTTTTCTTTAATTATTTGCTTAATTTGAATGCATAGTTTTCAACCGAGAGATTGCATGTTACTCATATTTGCTTACTGACTAATATATAATACTGTATCCTAAGTAAATTAAACACTCATGTGTATGAGTGTATTTCGTATCTCTGTATTTCTTCTTTATACTTATATTTTCTGTTATTCTTTTCTTTAATTATCTATGTAAATGATCAAACACTGTAAGGTTCTTGTAATTTTGTAAGGTTCTTGTATTTTTGTATCCTGCGCTTGAGGGGATTTTATCCCAGAGCGCATAATAAATAGCGATTCATCATCATCT
>JASTWQ010001143.1:0-30014 GCA_035220615.1 Leptothorax acervorum
TCAATCTCACGTATCACTCATGGGTCTTAGACACGAAGAGCATATTTCGTTACATCAAGGGTTTCATCGGCAGGTGTCAGGATATGATCGAGATTTGTCAAGCAATGATTTATTTTGCAAGGTTCAAATACAGCAACGATAAAAATGCATACACTATCTTTTATTTTTATTTTCTGTTTATAAACAACGCTTTTATATTGCCTACTATGCATACAGAATAATTTCACTTCTACCCCTTTTTACAGTCCGGAGCTGTCGTTCTATAAAATACCGCCATTAAATATATTATATAGTTATGATTAGTTCTAAATTTTTCTATATACACATACACAAAACTTTGTAATTAGATTTTTCAACGCAGATTAGACGAAACCACTCAAATTTTAAGTCCTAAATTCAGTGGCACAAGTGACGAAGAACATGAAAAAGTACCTATGTCAAAAGATTGAAAGACTTTTCTATGATACTATAGGTACGTTCCACTTAACGCTCACAACGCTCATGAGTATCATTCGTCCTTGTTCAACATTTGACAAACAACAAGGATGAAATGATTCGAGCGTTTCGAGCGTTAAGTGGAACGTACCATATAGATAGATAATATATGGAAAACGAGTAAGAACTAAAGCTTTTTCGATGAATTAAGTTCCGATATGTCCTTTCGATTTTGTCCTTGTCCTCGTCCTCGTTCTCGTCCTCTATACCGGTAGGGATTTGCTAACTGGAACAATAATTGTTGAAACCGCTCTTCTTGTTTCCTTATTCCAGATGCTCTACCTCTTGGCCGAACTGTAACAAAAAAAAATATATACCCAGATACTATGTAAGTATTGTAAAATTCAAGAATATGTATATGGTGTGTAATAAAAAAAATATACTAATATTAATTTTAAAATTTTACCTCGTCTATGATCTTCATCGGCATTGGCGACAGCATTGACATTGGCGACGGCGACGGGAGCGGCAGCGGCAGCAACGGGACCGACGGTACGAGGAGGATCGACGACGACGAGACGATTAGCGACGGGACGCTTGTTGACGGGACGGGTGGCGACAGGACCCTTATCAGTAAGACCGATGCCAGGAATGTCAGTATCGGCGACGACGGGACGATTGGTGGTGACGGATTGTGAAGAAAATTCGAATTCTTCATCGTCGTCCAGTAACATCTAATACATAAAAAAGACACATATTGCGTCAAACAATAAAACATTATTAAAACCAAAGTACTTACACGTTCTTCTTCTTTTTCTTTTTTGTCCATGTCTCTGCGGATGTTTGTGATCTGCGTATTTAGAAACCACGGTCTTACATACGATCGTGTTATGAACGGCCGGCGGACGATATCGACGGTATTGACAATATGGCGATGACGGAAACAGGCAAACAGCTGCGACAGGATTTGGTGAATGGTGAACAACGGAACCAGCGACGACGATGCGACGATAGCGGACAAAGTGTGCGTAAAGTCTCTAGAATGAGTTCCTATTTCGGTGTAGATGAGCGCGATATATAGTAGGTGCAGTAGGTACAACTATCGTCCCTATAGATAGCGCGCTCATCTACACCGAAATAGGAACTCATTCTAGAGACTTTACGCACACTTTGTCCGCTATCGTCGCATCGTCGTTGTGGTTCCGTTGTTCACCATTGTTCACCAAAATCCTGTTGCAGCTGTTTGCCTGTTTCCGTCATCGCCATATTTCAATACCGTCGATATCGTCGCCGGCCGTTCATAACACGATCGTATGTAAGACCGTGGTTTCTAATACGCAGATCACAAACATCCGCAGAGACATGGACAAAAAAGAAAAAGAAGAAGAACGTGTAAGTACTTTGGTTTTAATAATGTTTTATTGTTTGACGCAATATGTGTCTTTTTTATGTATTAGATGTTACTGGACGACGATGAAGAATTCGAATTTTCTTCACAATCCGTCACCACCAATCGTCCCGTCGTCGCCGATACTAACATTCCTGGCATCGGTCTTACTGATAAGGGTCCTGTCGCCACCCGTCCCGTCAACAAGCGTCCCGTCGCTAATCGTCTCGTCGTCGTCGATCCTCCTCGTACCGTCGGTCCCGTTGCTGCCGCTGCCGCTCCCGTCGCCGTCGCCAATGTCAATGCTGTCGCCAATGCCGATGAAGATCATAGACGAGGTAAAATTTTAAAATTAATATTAGTATATTTTTTTTATTACACACCATATACATATTCTTGAATTTTACAATACTTACATAGTATCTGGGTATATATTTTTTTTTGTTACAGTTCGGCCAAGAGGTAGAGCATCTGGAATAAGGAAACAAGAAGAGCGGTTTCAACAATTATTGTTCCAGTTAGCAAATCCCTACCGGTATAGAGGACGAGAACGAGGACGAGGACAAGGACAAAATCGAAAGGACATATCGGAACTTAATTCATCGAAAAAGCTTTAGTTCTTACTCGTTTTCCATATATTATCTATCTATATGGTACGTTCCACTTAACGCTCGAAACGCTCGAATCATTTCATCCTTGTTGTTTGTCAAATGTTGAACAAGGACGAATGATACTCATGAGCGTTGTGAGCGTTAAGTGGAACGTACCTATAGTATCATAGAAAAGTCTTTCAATCTTTTGACATAGGTACTTTTTCATGTTCTTCGTCACTTGTGCCACTGAATTTAGGACTTAAAATTTGAGTGGTTTCGTCTAATCTGCGTTGAAAAATCTAATTACAAAGTTTTGTGTATGTGTATATAGAAAAATTTAGAACTAATCATAACTATATAATATATTTAATGGCGGTATTTTATAGAACGACAGCTCCGGACTGTAAAAAGGGGTAGAAGTGAAATTATTCTGTATGCATAGTAGGCAATATAAAAGCGTTGTTTATAAACAGAAAATAAAAATAAAAGATAGTGTATGCATTTTTATCGTTGCTGTATTTGAACCTTGCAAAATAAATCATTGCTTGACAAATCTCGATCATATCCTGACACCTGCCGATGAAACCCTTGATGTAACGAAATATGCTCTTCGTGTCTAAGACCCATGAGTGATACGTGAGATTGATGTGAGCGCTCGTGATCAGAACAAAATTTTATTTTATTAATTATTAATGAGTACATTAAATTAGTCGATCAGAAATGCAAATTAAAATTTTATTTTTACGTGTCAATACTGAAACGAGAGATATTCTGCTTTAATAGTACTTATTGTTAGTATAAGTGTCTAAATTAGTCGATCAGAAATGCAAATTAAAATTTTATTTTTACGTGTCAATACTGAAACGAGAGATATTCTGCTTTAATAGTACTTATTGTTAGTATAAGTGTCTACATATGTATATATCTACACATACACACACACACACACACACACACACACATATTGACATTTATGATTAGCCGCTTCCTGAATTGGAATAATTTACTTTTTGCCATGTTTTGTAAGCGTATCGTTAGACATTAGACATTTTCACGAAGTTTATTTGTAATGAATATTGTTATTTTTCTATTGATCTGCAAATAAAGTTACAACGTATAAAATATGGTTTATGCGTAATAATTTTTTCCGCATGCATTTTATTCTTTTATATATACAATTAAAAATATAAAATTAATATTGTGAAGTAATGATTGTTTCGTATGATCTAACAAATCATTAAAAACTGTATAATTATTGCTGTATGAATTTCATGATAAATATAAGGTTGATATGTATATATTACAAAGATTAT
This sequence comes from Leptothorax acervorum, assembly GCA_035220615.1. Lineage (NCBI taxonomy): Eukaryota > Metazoa > Arthropoda > Insecta > Hymenoptera > Formicidae > Leptothorax > Leptothorax acervorum. Next base: position 3,729 of record JASTWQ010001143.1, read on the forward strand.
TCTGGCTTTCCATATAAGAATAATTACATTATTATTTATAATAAAAAGATTAGAGAGAGAGAGAGAGAGAGAGAGAGAGAATTACCGCATTTTATCAATTAAAAACTATTTTCATGCGTATAGTTGTAAGGTTACTTTTTTAAAGTTATTACATAGCACTATTATATTAACGCATTAATATAATTCAGAGGTCTAATATTAAAATGTATTTAGCGTACTTAATAGACATTTTATGTTTTTGTACTGCCAGATCTGAAATGATAAGATAGATCTACTTCTTTGTAAATTAATAAGGTTTCGTATAGTTCTTAATATCAAGATATTATAAAGTAAAGAAGTAAACAAATTCTTGTTAAATTAATTACATTAAATGTAATCATTTTTATTATTTTATACTTATCACAAATTATTAAGCATAATGAATTTATAAATACAAGTATAAATATAAGTAGACAGAGTGATGTTGGAGCAGTATTTTGCAATTTTTCTTTTAAATTATACCTTACTTAACGTGATGTAAGAAATGTTTTAAGAATGTACATTATTTGTGCTGCAGTCTCCCAAAATTGCGTCAGCTCATTAATATTGATAATTATAATACACTTCTAAACGGGTAACTTTTTAAACAAGTTACAAAGCATACTGTATTCTTGCATATATATCGAGCATGATACAGATATAGATATTAAACTCTCTGTTCGGCGCCATAATTTTGGTAAAGTTTTGGACTTTCATGTATTTCAGAGGAAGAAGTATTTGTCGGACTTGGTAAATTCATTTCTGAATTCGAAGTAGTCGATATAGTTTCCTCTACGGATATCTGATTCTTTCGCAATACTGGTGCCATGAAATTTTGACCAGCCAAGAGATCCCTTTTTGATACTGGAGTCTAATGAAAACGCAGCTTGTAATAAAAGAGCAGCTTGTTCTAAAATTGGTGCAGCTCCTACGGCACCAACTGCCGTTTCAGTCAATTGGCCACCACAGATACTCGGTCCGTAAGCGAAGCATAAATTATGCCTGTCCACCTATAATCAAGATAATTTATTACAGAGCATATATTGTCACAGTTGTAAATTATTGTCAAAGTTATTGTTAAAGTACCAGATGCTTTACTACAAAATATAGTAGACCGAACGGAGTGATTAAAAAACACGCCAGACTGTAGACGGTTATCATAGTAAAGACTAGCAGTAACCAGGCGTAATGAGCTCCCAATGGAAACTCCCACAGTACCGCTTTCCTAACGTGCATCCTTTCCGCCCGGCGGCGAGCTATACAAAGTCTGAAAGTGTACAGCGCGAGTTCCGGGAATCTGGCCGATTCTAATCCACTCCCGAGCAAGCCCGCAGTTATGACGTAATTTACAAAAAGGGCACCCTGCAAATTTTATATTTCTATACTATGCCATACGAATGCTATTGTAATACGGAGAAATTGTGCACTTATTGAATTAATCTAGAATAAATGCCATATTTTTTATTAGGTACATTTTAGTAGAAATCTCACCTGATAATCCTAAACTAGGTAATATAAGCACCATCAGGAGCAACAGAAGTAATGTTTTTCTCATAACAACACGATTTAAGCTGCTTCGTGTCCAATGTCTCAAAAGCGATTCGCATCTCGTAACTAGTGCAGGCATTAGAGCAGCCACACTGACTAACAATACGGTAGGCAGGAAAGATGAAAGTACCGGACTAACATTCTTAATCCCTCCAGTAAGTGGTAATTTGTTGACAGTTGTTACTATGACCTAAAATTTTGAAAATAAATAAGTTAACTACATTATATACATATTTTGTATAAATTTTTAAATATTTAAGGAGGGAATGAATCAAAGATTGAAAGAAGAAGGTAATAATTATAATTTTTTTCACAGCACAAAAATACAATACTAAAGTATTCTAACTTTTTAAGTAATTTATTAAAAACTTACCATGTAATAGATATTTATCGTACAAATATATCATTAATTTAAAAATAAATAATGTTTAATCTTGATTATGATATATTGGCAGAGGTTAATATTTATATGTATGATTCCAATTCCTGTAAATCAAGCCTTTTGAGTGAATCGTTTGTTGTAAAAAAATATTAAAATATTAGTATTATATAAAAAATGCTACAATATTTTAGAAATTTGTACTACTTCGTAAATTGTTTAATAATATATACCTTTTAAGTGATATGTTGCTATTGGATCTGTTGGAAATGGACAACCGGCAACAGAACTATTTAATAGTGTAGTTCCAACCAATTCTGCTGCAGTCACAGCACCAATAACTTCTACTTTAGTTCAGTACATGAGTTTTACATGGCTTTTCAGTTAAAATATTCAAATTCTAGCGCTACTGTTTTAATCCAGCTGCCTTCGCATCGTCCTCGTCAATTCTATTTTGTGCCTGGCGTGTGATCAACCGTTCTTGATTGTGGCATACAGACCATAAACTCGGCAGATACTACGGTTTCCTCGTGAAAAGAAAATGTTCCCTCCACATACGTTCCAACTCGACAAGTCCACTTTCTTGTTTTTGGAAATGTTGCACAACCTGTCAAATAAAAATCGAGATAAATATTAGTTCAAAGATTTAACAGAATTGTATTAATGCTTTCAGATTTGTATTAATGTTTTCGAATACCATTGATTAAGTTTCACCTGTGTATAATATTGTCCAACCTCTCCCAATGCTCGGCCAGATGGCTCGTAATTTAATCTCAACGTATATGGATCTGTATCCACAAGTTTTCCTCAATTCTTCGTAATATACCACTCTGCTTTCTTGCGATCGCATGTACAAAATATATCTCCATCAGGCGCTTGTAAATAACAATTATGACGGTTTGATTCTTGTAGGTATCGCATTTTTACGATCGTTAATAGTGTATTTATCTACTACTACTGATTTACTCTCGGTATTTAAAACATTATTGCTAGTAATACTATCCACACTTAGTGATCGCTGAACCTTGAACCTTAAACAGACATACATTTATGTGCATATTTTTCTATTACATGTGTAAAATTTTAAACTATAATTTACCATATATAATCTCTAAAGTTTTATACCTCGTATCGACTATTCTAGCAGGTACATCATGAATCCATATAATTATATCACTACTAAATATATTATATAAGTACATTCCTAATCTCTGCCATAATGCCTCGGCCTCGTCCTCGTCCTCTATACGGTCCCCAGTATCGGTATGGATTTGCCAATTTAAACAAAAATTGTTGAAACCGCTCTTCTTGTCTCCTGATTTCCCACGCTTTACTTCTTAGTCGAACTGTAACAAAGATATATATATATGTAGATACTATGTAAGTATAAAAAAAAATTGAGGAACATGTATATGGTGTTTAATAAAAAAAATATACTATTAATTTTAACATTTTATCTCGTCTATGATCTTCATCGGCATTGGCGACAGCATTGGCATTGGCGACGGCGACGGGAGCGGCAGCGGCAGCAACGGGACCGACGGTACGATCTAATACTATCCACACTTGGTGATCGCTGAACCTTGAACCTTAAACAGACATACATTTATGTGCATATTTTTCTATTACATGTGTAAAATTTTAAACTATAATTTATATAATTTCTAAAGTTTTATACCTCGTATCGACTATTCTAGCAGGTACATCATGAATCCATACATTTATATCACTACTAAATATATTATATAAGTACATTCCTAATCTCTGCCATTATAATGAATACCTTATCTGCAAATGAAATTCAGGCATTAAGAAACACAACTTAAAATTACGTACAATAACCATGTATAAAAAGGAAGATTTAAACTTCTTACTTTATGATAAATTATAACAGATGCAAGCGCATCACAAGCAGCATACGCAACTTGTTCGTCGGTTAAGGTTCTAGCATCCCAGTCACCACACCTGATTTTTATCATTTTGTCCATCTCAATGAAGATATTCTTCTAAACTCATGGCAGTTAAACTTTTCCGGCTCGGTAGATTAAGACTTTCAGCTAAGGTTCTTAGATCAAGAGTTCCATTAACTCTACATCCATAATCTTTTACAATCTTCTGCCCATCTTCGAACGAGGCGATCCCCACTTTAAGAATGTGCTTACTAGCTAATAATTCCTGAAGGCATAAATGTAATGTTAATAAAATTCAATGTTATGCATAGTTGCGGATAATCTGATCATGAACTATTTGAAACGTTACCTTAAGCTTAGGTGGAATGTATCCAATCTTTCCGATGCGAAACAAAGCAACTACTCCATTGATAGTAGCCAGTTGTACCAGATAGACGAGTCTCTTTTTGACCCATTCGCAATCAAAACACAGAACACCATCAGACAGATCGCTATCAAAGAAACATATACAATAAATTAGTAACTTTATTGAATAAGAAATCAATAAATAATGTTTCCACTTCTTCTGGGAAGCATATTTTGAAAAGCTGACTTGAGAAACGATCAACATGAAAGCAGAGCGAGTACTGTATTTATAAGCCTAAAGGATTGTGCGAATCAATCCTCCCTGCGGTGTCAATGTAACATGACACTCACCTCACTCACTTTGACGCGTGTGATGATGATGACTCGATCGATCTCTCTCGCGAACGCGATTTATTTAGAGGATATAAATAACCTCACTTTAACTCGTAAGAGACGAGATTAAGCGAGCGAGCAAGCGAGCAAGAGAGAGCGTGAGTTTATTATCACGCACGATATAGTTTACTTACGATAGTTTATCACACATTGCACGTTATCACTGCACGAGCCCCGACTGAACGCACACGTAAACATCGTAAGCCATATAACCTCGACGCGGACGGAATATTTCTCGATGACGCGGACGTCTAAAGCGGCCCATTATTTTTGTACGAGTTTCACTCGCGAGCCGGACTTGAACGTTTTTCACTACACACACACTCCCGAATCGCGCAAAGCCCGAGTCGATCCAGCCGCGTAGGTAGGTTATCTCGCTCCGCGCTGTCATACACCGCCTGGCCGCGGGGCGCCGGAGGTGCGACTGCACTCAGTACACCAAGTGCACCGGCAGTGCAACTGCACTCAGTACACCAAGTGCACCGCTGGCGACACTTTGTTGCTCTAAAATGGAAAATAGCGCTATTAACGTCAAGATTGTGAAAGTGACGCGCTACCTGTGGCGCCACGGCGCGCCGTGGCGAGAGTGTGAAAGTGACGATCTGGAGGACGACGATGACGTATCTGAATTGAAAATTTCACACTTTATCCTATGCATCGTAATATCTCCGCGCGTAGGGCACGTAGCGGAAAAATAAAAACATTTTTCTTATATAAATTTGGTCCAAGCTTTACGATAAGCCTAGTTAGAACTTGATCCGTTCACTGGTTATCCAGATCTAAAAATCTCGGGTACTCGCAACTCGTCGCGCCGCGTATATAGAGCCACGGCTGTCTCGCTCCGCGCGTACTTGGCGCGAGACACTACCGTGTCTCTTGATAAACTACATTAAGAGATTAACTTCGTAAAAATATATTGCTGATAGAAATTTACCTTTGTAAATGGAGAACGAGACCGACCCCTATTTGCAGGTGATATTCAAGGATAACATGTCCCATGGTTGGATCCAATTCGTACCTTCCACCGAGATATTTAACACTGGAGCTACAGATATTTAATAAAAAATTAAACAGTTATAAATTTAAAAAACATTTTTTAAAAGTATATTCAGTTACAAAGAATTTTCTGAATAATTTGTCCTTAATAAAATATTAATTGTATATCTTACTAACCATCATGAAATAAATATGGATCTTTTTGTAAAAGTATCTGCATATGTTTTGTTATCTAGTGGAATATGAGACGTGTGTTTGAGCAAATGTTCGGCAACGATATTGGTAGCGTAGCATCTATCATGCTTGCATCAATCAAAACGTGCAACTGTCGTAGATATAGATGATCTGTATAAAAATGATTAATATTATTTAATAAACATGCTTATAACCTCTTGATCATTGTTATTGGTATGTTTAAAATATAAATACCTGCTTTCTTTCTAATTCTTTCTCGCCACTACATAGTACATAGCTTCTTTTTTGTACACTACACTAAGCACTAGCACATGTCTGGCTGCGTTCAGCAGAGAAAACTACCTTGCACAAATATGTGAAATATGTAAAATGGGGAATGTGATTGATATGGTTTTAATTTTGATCGAAAGTAGGAGTACATCAATCAGATTCACGAATTTTACATTATATAGTTGCAAAACAGCTCTCTGCTGAACGCAGCCATTGCTTTATTACAATGGTCAACCGGGCTAACGCATAATAAAGAGATAGACCGTATCTCCTTTTGTCTCATACGCGCTTGCGTGTGAAATACCGTAAGAATCGTATGAAACAGGCAAACAGGAAGCATGTAAAGATGAACCTAAGTTTTTATGTAATATGTATGGAAATTATAAATATATATATATATATATCAAATAAATAACAGAAAAATCATATGTATATAATATATATACGTATATACATATATAAAAAAATTACATATAATAATTTTTTTTTCACTTTGTGCTGTATGGATATGTGTTACAATAAAATAAATAACAATGTAACATTAAACAGGTTAAAAACATTTTAAAGTATTTAATTATTTGGTTACTATCATACCATCAAAAATATAAATGTTTAGTACGATAGTTATTAACCGAATAGAATCCGCCAATCCGTTACTATATTGAAGGTGCATATTTATATATTATCATATATTTTTGAAACTTACGTGTCTTGCGAATCCATTTTTTACAACAAATTTTGTCAGTGACACATTTATTAGCAATTAATACGCCATCACGGACTGACAGACGTGCAATTGTTTAATCTTTCTCCTAAAGCCCTCATGCTATTGGCTGAAATTTATCCTTTTTAACTTTTGATTGTGCTTGTACATTATCGACAAAGCTGTAGCGAAGATTGTCGCTTGCAACGATAAATGTCGGTATAAGAGATTTTCGGAATAGCCTCGACTCATCTCTGTCGATAGTGCAAGCGACAAACGTCGTTAGCGTACCGAACCGACAGTTGTCGGGAGGCAGGAACAGAATACGGGCCCTGGTCAGGATAGTGGCTAAGGCCTGTGACGTGGCTATGCCACGAGTGCGGCCCCTCCCCCCCCCCCCCCGCAAAAAAGCCTACTGGTGGACCGAGGAGCTGGCTGAGCTGAGACGCTCCTCGGTCCGCGCGAAGAGAGAATGGAGGAGGGCACGCGCCGGAAGGCGCGGCCCGACTGTGAGGGAGGCCGGGGAGGCTTGGCGTGCCGCCCGCCAAGACCTCGCCCGGGCCATACGTACGGCCAAGGAGCGCGCCTGGCAAGAGCTCCTCGACGACGTAGAGGAGGACCCGTGGGGGCGCCCATACAAATTGGTTCAAAACAAACTGAGACCATGGGCGCCCCCACTTACCGAAACGCTCGACCCCCCATTCATGGAGGAGGTAGTCGGTGCTCTCTTTCCCCGCCGTGACGGTGGGGAGGTTAATTTCCCGACGCTGCCTCGGCTGGAATGGAGGGAGGAATGGGGGGTAACGGGCGAAGAGTTGTCGAGGACTCTCCGCAGGGTCAGGAGAGGCAAAGCCCCTGGCCCTGACGGAATACCAGGACGCGCGTGGCCCTTGGCCGCGGGGGAAATGGCCGGCGGGATGCGCAAAGTATTCACCGCGTGTCTACGCGCCGGTCGTTTTCCCAAAAAGTGGAAAATGGCCGGCCTGGTGCTCTTGCCAAAGGCGGGCAAACCAGCAGACTCGCCATCCGCCTACCGGCCCGTGTGCCTGCTGGACGAGGCGGGTAAGATATTAGAGCGAATCATCGCCGAACGCCTCGTCCAGCATTTGTCCCAAAGGGGCAAGGAAGGACTCTCGGACGACCAGTTCGGCTTCCGCGCTGGGAGATCCACCGTCGATGCGATTAAGCGCGTCCTCTCCCAGACGGAGGCCGCGATTGCCGGGGGGGAAGTTGTTATGGGCGTATCCTTTGACGTGAGGAACGCCTTCAACTCCATCCCCTGGCCCGTGATCATGGGGGCCCTGTTAGATTTCGGGGTCCCCGTGTACCTGATCGAGGTACACGGGGACCCCGTCGTCCGAGATTACTTTAGAGAAAGAGGGCTATCGTACACGGACCGGGACGGAGTCCTGTGGACCAGGTTGGTGGAATGTGGGGTCCCGCAGGGGTCCGTACTTGGACCCCTGCTTTGGATCATTGGATACAACCTGGTCCTAGGGTCACCCCTCCCCAATGGATGCTGGCTCTCGGGTTACGCGGACGACGTGTACCTGGGAGTCAGCGGGGAGGGCTGGCGGGAGCTATACAGGCTGGCCAACACAGCGGCAGCCAGCGTGGTGCGCTCCATCGAGAGGCTGGGCCTGGAGGTGGCCCCGCAAAAGACGGAGGCTACTCTCTTTTATAACAGGAGGGGAGAGTTTGGGCGGGGTCCGCCTCCGGAGTGGCTCAGTCTCCGAGTAAAAGGAGTTAAAATCCCGACCACTCCCCAGTTGAAACATCTGGGTGTGTGGCTGGACAGCGGGAGGAAATTTGGCGAGCACGTCGCCCGCGTGGTCCCAAGAGCCAAGGCGGTTGCGAATAATCTGTCGCGACTACTGCCGAACTTGGGCGGGGCCGGCGGGCGGGTGCGTCGCCTCTACACGGCGACGGTCCATTCAGTAATGTTGTACGCCGCCCCGGTGTGGTGGAGGGAAGTGAGTAACTCCAACTCACTCAGGGGCAAGATGGAGGCCGCACAGCGGGTCATCGCTGTGCGAGCCGCAAGGGCGTACCGGACCGTCGCCCATGTGGGGGCGACCGCCGTGGCGGGAATTTCCCCCGTGCACCTAATCGCGAGGGCGCATGCCGAGGTGTATGAGAGGATACGCACCATTTGCGGGACGCGCGGGGGGATCACGCCCAGGGCCAGAGCGGCAGTAAAGGCCGAGGCCCGGGAGACCCTGATGCGTCGGTGGAAGGACTGGCTAAGCAATCCCCCATCGGGTATGGGGAAGAGGGTCTCCCAAGCTGTCCAGCCAGTACTGGAGGAGTGGGTGGAGGGAGTGAAGCGAAGACATCTCTCCTTCCACGCGGTGCAGGTAATAACAGGCCATGGTTGTTTTGGCAGTTACCTGCACCGCATCGGGAAGGAGCGCACCACGCGCTGCTGGCATTGTCCGGAGGGGGCGGACACGACGCAGCACACGCTGGAGTCCTGTCCAACGTGGGACGACATGCGCCGTGCCCTCCGGGCACAGATAGGGGCGGATCTCTCTCTTCCGGCGGTAATCGCCGCCACCGTTCAGGCGGGGGAAGCCGGAGGGGAGAACTGGAGGGCTTTCGTCTCCTTCTGCGACCGAGTAATGTCGCGGAAGGAGGCGGACGAGCGGGTGAGGAGGGGAGAGGCGGCTCCTCCTCAATCCGACAGTGACTAAGGAGGGGAGGATCACATCGGACCCACCGGACCCATCGGACCCCCCCCCCCCCCGTATGCGTGCTTCGACGCGGGTCAGAGGGAGGAGGATGGCGACGGGAGGGCGGATTCCCAAAACCTCCACGGAGGAGGGATCCTCCCTCTCGCCGCTGGTCAGTGCCGAACAGGTCAGTGGAGGGGGCGCACAGTGGGCATAAAGTCGCTTTTTGTGGCCGAAAATCGTTCGACAGCTCAATTCTCAACCGATTGCAATAATTTTTTTTTTAAAATACGCGTTATTTACTGTACTATAGCGTAGACTTGCACATTTTTTGATATTACAATTTGTTAATAAACAAAAAATCGAAATTGTTGTAAACTTTTTGACAAACATTTTTTGGTGTGTTCATAATTTTATTAATCTTGATATAAGAGGGTTTTCGGGGTCGCTGATTAAGAAACCGCCACTAAAACTTTAAAATTCAAAATGGCGAAACCAATATGGCGGCCGTGAACTTAAAATGTAGGAACAAATTTCGTACAATTTAGTATACATGGGTAATTATTAAAGGCAATAATTATAATATTAAAAAAATAAAATTAAAATGTACACTTTATAGTTTTAATAAGAGTATCTGCTAAATATTCGCGTTTAGCGTTACCTGTAACTATAGGACGTTGACCTAGTGAGCTTATTAGCGAGTTCCATTTATGTTTCTTTTTGTTTTTTCACGTTTTTATTTTTTTTGTTACTTTTTCTCTTTGTATATAAAATGTTAAAAAACTGTACTTTTAATTATGTTATAATTATTCACATAGAATAAAGAAAAAAAATTTTTTATTATATATAATTTAAATAATTTTTTAGCATCATCCGATAATTCGTTATCTTGTTTGTCTATTTTCAATCTTAAGCTACTGATAAGTGGATCGGATAATGCTAAAAAATTATTTAAATTATAATACGTAATAAATAGTTTCTTTTCTTTATTCTATGTAAATAATTATAACATAATTAAAAGTACAGTTTTTTAACATTTTATATACAAAGAGAAAAAGTAACAAAAAAAATAAAAACGTAAAAAAACAAAAAGAAACAAAAATGGAACTCGCTAATAAGCTCACTAGGTCAACGTCCTATAGTTACAGGTAACGCTAAACGCGAATATTTGGCAGATACTCTTATTAAAACTATAAAGTGTACATTTAAATTTTATTTCTTTAATATTATAATTATTGCCTTTAATAATTACCCCTGTATACTAAATTGTACGAAATTTGTCCTTACATTTTTAGTTCACGGCCGCCATATTGGATCCGCCATTTTAAATTTTAAAGTTTTAGTGGCGGTTTCTTAATCAGCGACCCCGAAAACCCTCTTATATCAAGATTAAAGAAATTATGAACACACCAAAAAATGTTTGTCAAAAAGTTTACAACAATTTCGATTTTTTGTTTATTAACAAATTGTAATATCAAAAAATGTGCAAGTCTACGCTATAGTACAGTAAATAACGCGTATTTTAAAAAAAAATTATTGCACTCGGTTAAGAATTGAGCTGTCGAACGATTTTCGGCCACAAAAAGCGACTTTATGCCCACTGTGGGGCGGGCCGGGGGGGGGGGGGGCTTGGGCCAATTCACCCACGGGGTTTGGGCCACGGGTGCACCCCCTTTCGGTCCGTCGGGGGGGTCCGGCTCTGGGACTCTCTTGGGTCTTAGACCCGGGCCCCCCGAACTGCGGGAGAAAGAGAATGGTGGCTTTATGCCAAGCCCTGTCTCCCTCTCGCGGGCAGGCGGCGGGGGTCGGGGCCTCGGGGGGCGGGACTCCGACGGGTCTCCACCCCGGGGGCTTGACACCCGCCTGCTTTAAGGAAGGCGCGGGAGGGGGGAGGGGGCGCTTCACGCGGGCGCTGACTCCTCCCCTTTCTCGCCCGGGGGGCGGGCGTGCGGTCGGGGCAACCGCTCGTCCGCTGTTGCTGTCCACGCCGGGCAGTGACAACCCCGGAGGGAGGGGTGGCGGATGAGAATGGTGACACTCATCCGTCACTAATTAGGATTAGCTCGCAACCTGCGAGGTGCGGAGGGGCTCACGGAAGTGCTAACTTCGGTTTTTCCCGGAGCCCCCCCTCTCAAGGCACAGTGTTAGGGTCACTCATGGGTGTTTTAGCAGGTAGGAATCCTGCACTCCCCCGTCCTGCCCCGAGGGCGGGGGTCTTCCCCCAAAAGTTTGAAGGGGGTCGCTGGGCCATATACCGGGTTTCGGCCCGGGAACCCAGCGGTCGAAGATTTCACCCAAGTAAAAAAAAAATAAAAAGGTCCTATATATCTGATTTACAGATATATGCAGAAGAGTTACGACCGTTAAACGATAATGGTACTCGAAGAAGAGATTTGTCCTGGTTGTTCTCGGCCTAGGTTCTATTGTTCTGCAGTTTGGAACCGCTGGCGCAACGTTATCGGTCGAAAAAGACAAAAAAAATTCTCTATTTCCAAGAGTAAAGTGCCCTTTATACGTTTGTTCCGGCGAAATTGACGGTTGTTCCTGGTTGTTCTTGGCTTAGGTTCTACTGTTCTATAGTTTGGTACCGCTGGCGCAACGTTATCGATCGAAAAAAACAAAAAATTTCTCTATCTCCAAGAGTAAAGTGCCCTTTATACGTTTGTTCCGGCGAAATTGACGGTTGTTCCTGGTTGCTCTCGGCCTAGGTTCTATAGTTCGGCAGTTTGGTACCGCTGGCACAACGTTATCGGTCGAAAAAGACAAAAAATTTTATCTATCTCAAAGAGTAAAGTGCCCTTTATACGTTTGTTCCGAAGAAATTGACGGTTGTTCCTGGTTGTTCTCGGTCTAGGTTCTATTGTTCTGCAGTTTGGAACCGCTGGCGCAACGTTATCGGTCGAAAAAGACAAAAAATTTTATCTATCTCAAAGAGTAAAGTGCCCTTTATACGTTTGTTCCGGAGAAATTGACGGTTGTTCCTGGTTGTTCTCGGCCTAGGTTCCATTGTTCTATAGTTTGGTACCGCTGGCGCAACGTTATCGGTCGAAAAAACAAAAAAAATTCTCTATCTCCAAGAGTAAAGTGCCCTTTATACGTTTGTTCCGGCGAAATCGACGGTTGTTCCTGGTTGTTCTCGGCCTAGGTTTTATTGTTCGGCAGTTTGGTACCGCTGGCACAACGTTATCGGTCGAAAAAGACAAAAAATTTCTCTATCTCCAAGAGTAAAGTGCCCTTTATACGTTTGTTCCGGCAAAATTGACGGTTGTTCTTGATTGTTCTGTCTGTTTTTACCTTGAATATGTAATTTGATGGTCAGAAAATAATATTGATTACTATAAACATAGAAATATTGAATTTGAGCGCTTTATGCTATTTTTGCCATATCTTTGTAAATACAGTTTTTGGGGAATTAATACTTAGGAACAATGTTTAGAACAACAAGAACAATCGAGAACAACAAAAAAATTTGGACTTTTCAAAAAATGGGGGGCCACTCAAAAAAACCATTTTTTTGCTTTTTCCATCGTGTTTTTTTGTTTTTGGACTTGTAACTCAGGAACAATATAGAACAAACAGAGAACAACTAGGAACAACTAAAAAAATATTTAAAATCAAAAAAGTGGGGGCTAACTTCATAAACCTGGCCCGTTTTCCCCTTTGTCTTCATCCGATGAATCCATGCCTTCCACTCGACGCGGAATCCTCTTGTCTCGAGGTGGGGCACGCAGGACATTACTAGCTACGTCCCTAACTACTTGGGGTTTACTTCGAGCCGGAAGGGAAACAGGCGTAGCTTCCAGATCCGCTTCGCTACCCCCAGCATAGCACTCACTTCCCGATTTACCGGCATCCGCACTCTTCAGCCGTCTTTCAGGCATGCTCTTTTTCTTAGGGAAACCCCTCCCGTTACCAGGGTCTTCACCTACAGCTGCACCAGTTCGCCTCTTCTTCCTCGAGAACTGTATTTCTCGGGAAGCCTCCTCCCTCTGCAAGACCAACATAGACTCCTCAGCCTGTTTCCTGGGCATCCCACAGTCACGTTTTTTCAGGCTGTCCACTTCAGCTCTTAGGGCCGCTATTTGTTCTTCCAGGGCGTAGTTTTCCCTTTTACGCCCTTCCTCCGCTCTCTTAGCTGCCTTGACCTGAGTCGTGAGTTCAGCTATCTGAGCCCCCATACTTGTCAAGTCCCCTCTCTCTTCCAGCCTATTGATAAGGGTATGCACTATGTCCTTGGTGGTAGCCACATACTCATTCATCCAGCCACTAAATTGGCCCTGCATCTTGCCGCTTGCTGCTCTAATTGAGTCGATACCATCCAACAGCTGGACGCTCAACTGTCCAAGGCGATCCACCTCCATTCTTTCGATGTCCGCTTGCGTCAAGGTCTTGGCCACCGCATTTAGTCTCTGAAGGGGGGAGCTTCTCGAGCCCTTTTCAAACCCTTATTGGATACACCCCCAACTGACTCCGCATCAGAGTCAGCGGCGATCTGAGGACCAACATAATCTTTTTGAGGTCGTTGCCTTGTCAGACCCGGCTCGTCGTCCTGCAGTGGGGATATGTGATCCGCCTTCCTCTTCGATCTTCTGGCCTCCGTTTGCCTTGGCGAAGGGGTTACAAACGACATCTCCCTAGGCCGCTCCACCACCGTGACTTCCATCAGGTCTTCGTCCTCCGATTCAGAGGTGGGTACCTTTGAGGACACATTCAACACGGAATCACTCTCCGCCAAAGACGACGTCTCCGTGTGCGTCTCCATTGTCGCCTCAGCCCTAGTCGACGCAGCCGCCCTCCGTTCCTTACCTGAAGTAATCGGGCGCGGCGGCGAACGCTGTAAGACTCTTGATAATCGAAGACTGTTTGGGCGACCGCTTCTTCCTGTCCATGCCCTTATTGGCTTGATATCTTAGCTCCTTGATAGGAGGAGTAGCCGGACCCATCCTCATAACGTGAGCCGCTATTTGAGGGCAAAAAACCTCCAACTCCGGCAAATTATAATTGGCGATAGCACTTTGCGCAGCTGAGCTCGCTCTCAACTCAGCTGCAACTGCCCCATTGCTGGCTATTAACAACGGTGGTATGGCTGGAAGCAGCTCACCATCCAACCGCCGGTTCCTGGTATCCCATCCCAGGGAATCATTTCCTTTATCGTTGTCCATCATGAATTGAGCAAATGGTTTAATTTCGGAGTTACCGTCTCCTAGGCCGTTTGCTAAAAAGCTGACGAGCCCGGCCTGCCCGGGGGCTTGGAGTGCTTATTTAGAGGCGGCACTCACTCGCCTCGTCATGGGATCCTTGTAGGACGTAGGGCACTTTATAGGACTCTCCCTTCCCAGAGGATAGCCCACCCCGTCCAAGGAATCCCACCGCTGATTTTCCGCGACCGCTTATTGGTTATTCGCGGCTAACCCCCACGTAATGTGGAGGCCATCCCCCTATCCGCAACCCGGGGACGCGCCCGGCGCCAGTCAGCTCTGGATCCCCCTAAGGGGCGGGAACCTTCAACACGGCCAGGCATTTCGCGCGATACAAATGCGTCGTGTTGCGAGCCATTTTGTTTGTTGCACACGCCCAGGGCGTGTCCGGCCATCCTCTCTCGTGTGTTGTACGAGCCGAGGGTGTGGTGCGCCATGACAACACATTCTATAACGTTACACGCGCAGCGTGTGCACCGTGTTAATCCCGCGCTCGTCAAGATTTCCGTCTCGCGTCGTCGACATGTCCCCATCTCGCGTGTTCAAGATTTCCGTCCGCGCTCGTCAACATCTCCCCCCCCCCCTTTTCTCGTCGTCACCATTTTCCTCCCGGTAATTTACGACACCCCCCCCCCCTTTTCCTTCCACCGGTCCTCGGACTGGTGATGAGGGAAGAATTGGAGCCCGGCGACTCCTCAGGGACCGGTCTTCGAACCGGTCCCAATCGCCGGTAGGGGAAGGCAACCCCGAGTTCAAACGCCCGACCGGCCGGGGCCGATAGGGAGGAGGTTTGCTTCTCCCACCGTACCATGGGGAAGGGGGGTTCTTACGAGGCAGGGGATTTCTCGCTTTCCGACCCATTGCACGCCGGTGCTCCGGTAGGGAAGGAGAGTGGAGCTCCTCCCCCGCTTCCAAAAACGTTAAATTCAAACATTTTAAACGTATTAAAACATTTTTAAAAAAAGGTAAAAAGAGGAACAGGATTAAAGCTCTCCGACCCATTGTACGCCGGTGCTCCGGCAGGGAAGGAGAGTAGAGCTCCTCCCCCGCTTCCAAAAACCTTAAATTAAAATATTTTAAACAAAAAGTTAAAAAAAAAGATAAATACATATTTTTTAAATATATGACTAATAAAATGTTTTTACAAATATGTGATAAATTATGTGTGCCTAGAGAGAATAATAATGCAACAATATAAATGTAATAAAATGTTTGGACACATAAATAATATAAACACTGAAACAAACATGTATTACAATGATACGTCACACGTGACATTATTTTCAACAAGCTCATAAAATCAAGATCGTTTTATAAAATAAAATCATAAATTATTTACCTTTGTATATAATAATGTCATACTCTTAAAATAATATTGATACTGGCCCTCAAGAGTCATACAGTTTGTAAAATAATGCGTAATAAACGTGTCGTGTTCACCCACAGTAACATGCTTGTCATAATAATGTGTTTTCTGTAAAAGAAAAAATATAATAGTTTATTTAATATCAAGTTTTACTTTTTTGGTCCACTTTTTATACATTTATACCTCCTTCCCCCTTCTACCCCTCAGGAGATAGTTTATTTTCTTAAAAAACACTCCATGATGCGGTCAAACTTGTACGTCCATCGCGGTACACGCACATGTTCTCCTACTTTTGTTTCCCTTTCCCTCCCGCCCCTCAAGAGATAGAATTTCTTTCAAGTCAAGTCCAAATTGAGTAACGTTTCAAATGTGGTATCACAGATATCATTTCAACATGCTGTGATAAGATGAAAAAAAAATAATTGTGGTACATATCTCTAAATCTATGGGTAATAATATTATTCTCGTTACTGACCCTCGACAATAATACTGCTTGTAAAATAATGCCTATTGAAGAAAATTGAATAAATTGAAACATATATCACTGACAAAATGTCATGTGTGTACTAGTAGTAGTACTAGTGGAATAGTGGGTGGTCCTTGTAGACTCCCTGATGACACCTACATCATTCTGATCCTTTGTATCTCTTTACTGTTTTATTTAGCTACGTGTTTGGAGCCAGTCTACACCCTAGTACCAGGTTTACTACATCATGCCAACTTAGGTACATTCGTCCCTAGGTATTGTATCTTTTGCATTCAAGTGCCGGACAATGACACTATATTTGCACGCTGTCTTCTTTCTCGTCCCCGCATAAACGACACTCCTTTCGTTCGTCGAGTCCGACATTGAATAGGTGTGCTCCGAGTAGCGTGGATTGGCCTGTAAGCAGTCCCACAAGTGCCACTCTCAGTCTTTGTTTGTTGTCAACGCCACTAGTTCTTTAGCCCCCTACTTGGTCTAATATTACTTATCGGAATCTTGGCCTGGCGGCAGGTCTTAGTTGCCTCCCACCCCTGTCCAAGTGCTCTCTATTCAGACAGCATCTCATGTTCTCTTTACCTACTGCGCAAGGTACTGCGGTTTCGTTGCCGGGTCATGTGTGTATTAAAAGAATAATTGTACAGTAACATAAAATTCATAGTTTGAACATAATAATAAAAAATTTAAATATCTGTAAAATAAATATATCACGCAACATTAACTTCAACAGTGATAGATAAATGGGACAATTTGATACAGAGAATTCAAAAATCTTTGTGTAATAAGGCCATGTTTTTACTCATTACTGGCTGTCAGAAATAAGACTGCTTTTAAAATAATTTCTAATAAATGTGTCGTGCTCATACTTGTCCACAATAACAAGTAAAAAAGAAAGGAATAATTTATTTTCTGACAGGTTAAACGTGTACCAGCGCTTTAATTGTTCTTCACATTGTTGTTCATATGCTTATTGTACATTTCTGTGGCACACATTGACATATGTAAATATCAACATATGTAAAATATTGAAACATCTTAAAAAAACATTACAAAGAAAAGTATAGAAAAACAAATGAATATAATAGTTTGAAATATACATCACGGACAAAATGTTGTGTACCTACGAGGGCTGTATGATAAGTATGTAACGATGCACCCCTGATATGCATCGTTCCGGCCGTCCACCAGCCGAGCCGCCCGGCCGACCACCCGTCGGGCGAGAAAAGGAAGCGGAATGCCCCCACACAATTTTAAACTGTACAAAGTCGGCGCACTCGCCGCCGGATATCGATTCGGGACAAACGGATCGATATCCGTACGCGCCCGAACAATATCGAGCGCGTTCGCGACGTCGGAGCGCTCGGCGCCCCCACTCCGGCCCGACATCCCCGCCACGTGCGGCTCCGCGTAAGCGATACCCCCGCTACCGAAGTAATGAGCCCCGGGGGGTATAAAAAGGCAACGAATTTGCCTAATTGTCAGACTCCGTCGTGTGCCAGCAGTCCGACCAGACCTGTCCGCTGCTCACGACTTCCAGTCCCGATCCTGCTCCTTGTAAATCACCAGCCGTGTCGACGAGGTTGAGCGTACTCAGCCTTTATTCGGGAGTTCCCGTACGCCGACACCGCTATCCTGAAGCCCCGGTCGTACCGGCGAGGTTGAGCGTACTCGTCTCTTCCGAGAGTTCTCGGTAACCGGTACCTCCGTTTATCTCACGCAAAGTCCACGTTTTGTACAAGCAGCGTTCTCTGTACGCCGGGCGTACCCGGCCGTGGTCTTTCCCTTGACGTGCACCGGACAGAGCGTGCTCCGTCCTGCCGGGTGTTCCCGGTTGCCGTCTACGTGCACTGCGGAGGAGAGTACTCCTCCCAGTCGGGTGTTCCCGATTGCACGCAGCATCCTGACATCCTGTCAAGCTCCTCGTGTCGCGTATTCCACACGCCATTACAACGCGCTCACTGTACCCGCCTCGCGCTAATATAGTGTACGCCTAATCGCTCCGCGTGCCGTACACGCCTCGCGCCACGCTCAGGTGTTTACCCGAATTCGGTAAACTAAGCGCCGCCCACTTATACGCGCTACTTGTCTTTCCGCGACGCCCCACGCGGGCCATCAATCGCGCCCCTTAACCGCGATACAAAAGCGTCCCGTCAAGTACCGCCGTAGGCCGAACACGTACATTCCGGAAAACTATCTCGCATCACCGTGCAATCACCTCGCATATACTTTGTAAAAGCGAACCAATACTTGTATTGACAGCGCAACTAATTCGATCATTTGTGATAACGACACTGAGGCTGTCGCCTCGCTTAATATTGTAAATCTAACCATTTCAGTTTATAATAATAAACTCTTAGTAAAAACCAGATACCGTTATCTCGTCTCTTCCTCCGCGCCTCTTTCTCGACCCTGACCAAGCCGCGAGCTACGATCCGAGCATCGGGAGACAGGTTGTTTTAAGTACCAGTGTTTAACGACTGATAGCGCAACTGACTCAAAATCTGTATACCATCGTTTAACGTCATCTTTCAAACGACGCCTGTCAAAATTTCAGACAGATTTATCAAGTATTGTTTTGATAGCTGTTGAAAGTGGGCAAGTTTGTGTTTGTTTGCAACCATGGAAAAAGAGCAATATCGGTCAGTGATTCGATTCCTTTTTTTGGATGGGAAGACGTGTGAGGAAATCGAAGTGAAGTTGCATGCCGTTTATAAGGGCATGAAAAAATGGCTTGGCGGAAAGCGGTTCACGTCAAACGAGGAAGTCATCGCCGAAACAGAGGCCTAAGGCCTATTTTGCAGAGTTCGACAAATCATATTTTTTGGATGGCTTAAGAAAGTTGGAATATCGCTGGACTAAGTGTATCGAGCTGAAAGGTGACTATGTTGAGAAATATATTTAAAAAAATTTAAAAAAAATGCGTTTTCTTCCCTAACACGGGTACTTATCATACAGCCCTCGTAAACAGACTATTGAGATGCAATAGTAACTTAAATGTCGTGAAAAATTGACAGTAATAAATAAAGAAAAAACAAAATATGTGTCATCCAAATGGAAATTGCCCCACATTCCTATCGGGTACCTGAAAATTGTCACCTCAAGTTCACTTCAAGTTTTCAAATATTAATATGATTGAACGTGGACTTTTAAAATATGATATATATATACCATTAAAATATCGTATTCACTTATGTGGCTTACGACATAAATATTATACGTATATGTATACAATACTTGGTAGTCAATTTTGAATTATTCATTTTCCAAATTGTAGATAATGTAGACAAATGTAGAAATAAATTGTAATTTGCATTTGGCGATTCGCCAAATATGTAACAATTTTTCTTTTGTAATCAAATGTATATTTTCTAGACATATAATATTCGTATTTTAAACCACTACATGCATATTTATTTGAATATGTAAATTGTATATGTACCATTGCATTTTGAATATCATCATGAGGTCCCCTGCGTTTATGCGGTAGCTTTGGTACAAGTGCGTCAATATTTATATCGATTTTAGAGTCTTTCTCTTTAATCTGCGTCACAGTTTCCTGACAAACTTTGATTACACACTCTGCATTCATGCGACGAGCATCGCTCCATAATGGACAACTATGTTAAAAAAAAAACACGTCAAGTAAAATAATGTTGACTCGATTGCGCAATGATATCAAATTGCGTATTATCAAAACTCACAGATTTGAACGTTCTGGTCCTTGACCTTCAAAGTGCTTATAATCACTTACTGGTTTGTCGCAAATGTAACACATTTGAGCGCCACATATACAAGTCACTTTATTACACCCTTCTTGTTTGATAAACACTCGGCTGCAACGATAGCCGATTTCCGTTGCAACCAAAGCTTCAGTCCTCCTCTCTTCCAAGTACTTACGCGCAGACTCTGCATTCTTTTCCTTGAATTTCAGAGGTATGTCATTAATTTCCTTGCATAATCTAATATCGAAACAATGTATTAGTGATGTGCAGTCACGCGTTTATCTCTCAATATCTTTTCCAAGTGCTACATCATCAATATTTTGAAATGCACAAATGTATCGACGTGACATTAATTTCAACATAGTAATGACATAATAACAAATAGGACAGTGGTATACAATTCATAAATCTGTGTGTAATTATGTCATATTGCTATATTCTCACTAGCCGTCAAGAATAATACAATTTGTTAAATAATGTGTAACATACAGTGTAGTGCTCTTTCTCATTGTCACTGCATTGCTTTCCATAATAATGTATTTTTCTTTAAAAAATCTATATAATAATTGATTTCATATCAGGGTTAATTTCCTTGGTCAACTTTTTATACATTTATATGTCTCGCCTTCCTTCCTCTAGAAGAATACATTTATTTCTTACAAACTCCTTGATGCGGTTACAAGTTATATCTTCATCAGTATAGACCATTTTTCACGTTTTGTACCTCCCTCCCCCTCCCGCCCCTCAGGAGATAGTTTATTCTTACAAGTCTTACAGTTTAAATTGACTTACGTGTCAAGAGTTTGTAAAATGTTACCATTTTTGCTCAAGACTTGGAAAAAGAATTCTAAACCTTCGTGTATGATAATAATATCATATTCTTAATATTTATTATGACCTCCGAGAATAATACTGTTTATCAATGTCAAAGAATACGTATCATATATGTCGTGCTCTTTCCAAAATTCCTTCGTTACCACAGTCATTTTCTCTGAAATTGATAATTGATTTAATATCAAGTTCAACAACACGTACTACCAGCAGTTTTATTTTCAACAAGTTTATATATTACATATGTTTTTATATTTATATGGTACTGATACAACAGAAATATTAAAATGTGTTAAATATTGAAACATTGTAAATGAAAGCGTTAAAAGAGGATTCCTGAATATCTATGAAATGTATGAATGATAAAATGTCACGTGTGCATAAAAAGATTAATAATGCAACGATATACATTTCCTAAAATGTTTGGCGTTGAAACATTAACAACAATGTTCTGTAAGAAATATGTATGACACGTGACATTAATTTCAACCTGCTGACAAAATAAAAAAATAGTTAATTTTTATAAATACAATTCATAAACCTTTGTCTACTAAAATTACATGTTAATATTCTTTATATCCCTTCGTAATAGTACAGTGTTTATACAAGGCTTGATAAATGTATCGTGCTCTTCAAAAGTTACTTGTTTTCACATATAATGTATCTTTCTTTTGAAATATGTAATAATTTGTCATATCAAGTTTGACATGTACTACCAACGGTTAAATTTTTTATGATTTCTCTGTTTCTTGTACATTTGTATGGTCCTGAGACACATAAATATAAAAATGTGCTGAATATTGTAACATTTTAACAAGTATAAGATAAAAATTGATAAATATCTATGAAATACATAAGTGATAAATTATGTGTGCCTACAGAAAATAATAGTGCAACAATATAAATGTAATAAAATATTCTGACACATAAATAATAAAGACTGAAACAAACATGTATTACAATGATACATCACACGTGACTACTTGCAACAAGCTGATAAAATTAAGAAATACAAGTTTTATAAAAACAACTCGTAAACCTTTGTGTATAATAATGTTATACTAAAAATAATATTAATACTGGGCCTCAACAGTCGTACAGTTTGTAAAATAATGCGTGATAAATGTGTCGTGCTCTTCCTGAGTAACTCGCTTTTTATAATAATATATTTTTCTTCACAAAGTGTGTATAACAATTAATTTAATATGAGTTAAAATGTTGGTCCACTTTGTATGCATTTTCATCTCCCTCCTCTTCCTACCCCTCTGGAGATAGTTTTATTTCTTCAGAAATACTCCAAAATGCGGTCACAAGTCGTACCTACATCGGTATGGACCAATTTTTGTTTGTCGATTTTATAAGACATATTTAAACACTCTCAATATATTTTTTTAAATTGCTTTGCATTTTACATTTTCTCCAATTTTTTGGACTTATTTAATTTATATTATTTCTCAAACGAGCGTTTCAATTTATAGCTATATACTTTGCGTTCAGTCGGGCATATACTAAAGCGGAAAAAATACAAGTGTATACGTTCAACAGTTATATTTATCAAATAATCAATAACAATTAAAACATATTCTAATATCAAATCGATGAAAAAACAGTTTAAATATAATGTTAAAAAATATATCTATATATATAAAGACAGATGTCCTGACTCACTCACTCACTCACTCACTCATCAACGCCTAGCCCAAACCCCTGAACCTAGAAACATGAAATTCGAGGGGTGTATTCCTCTTATGACGTAAGCACCCACTAAGAAAGGATTTTTAAAAATTCGGCCCTTAAGGGTGTGAAAAGGGTTAAAATATATTTTCACGGATTCGTCAATATCTCTTAGGCCGATGAGATATCGACTTGGTTTTTGCTTACGAAGGTCACTCATACAAATTCTTAAAAACATATTTCATGATTTTGCCCTAATCAACCTCTAAAGGCGCAAATCTAGATTCAGGGGTGAATTATAGAACCCTTCGTATCTCCTGTAAATTAATTCCTATGTATTTTTCTTCCGGTTCTTTTACTCTGCCCAACAATTACTTCTAAAAAAAATAACGCTTTCTTATTCCATAATAAATTTATTAACAAAAATAGTTTTAAGGGTATGGGAGAATGGAAGAATTGCGAACATCTAAGGGAAAAGTTAAATAAAGCTGACGATTATTTATCAATTATAGAAGTCTATTTCAAGTAATATTCCAGTTATTTGGCTTTAAATTACAATAATATTTATAAATTTTCAACATGAACAATTTTAAACAAAAAGCAAAACTTTGCCATTTGGAGTTACCCGCCGCACGCGGGGCAATGCCGAATCGTAGCTGGGGTAATTACAAACGGGTTTTGCTTATTGTTTAAAATTATAATTTAGGTAAATCTATATATATATAGACAGATGTCCTGACTCACTCACTCACTCACTCATCAACGCCCAGCCCAAACCCCTGAACCTAGAAACATGAAATTCCGGGAGTGTATTCCTCTCATGACGTAAGCACCCACTAAGAAGGGATTTTTAGAAATTCGACCCTTAAGGGTGTGAAAAGGGTTAAAATGTATTTTCGTCAATATCTCTTAGGCCCGATGAGATATCGACTTGGTTCTTGCTTACGAAGGTCACCCATACAAATGCTCAGAAACGTATTTCAGGATTTTGCCCTAATCAACCTCTGAAGGGATAAATCTGGATTTAGGGGTGAATTATAGAATCCTTCGTATCTCCTGTAAATTAATTCCTATGTATTTTTCTTTCGGTTCTTATACTCGGCCCAACAATTACTTTTAAAAAATAACATTTGCTTTCCGTATTCCACAACGAATTTATTAACAAAAATAATTTCAAGGGTTGTAGGGGAGAATGGAAGAATTTCGAACATCTAAGAAAGAAGTTAAATAAAGCCGACGATTATTTATCAATTATAGAAGTCTGCATTTTAAATGATACTCCAGTTATTTGGCTTTAAATTACGATAAATAATATTAATATTTATTTGCCATTCGGAGTTACCCGCCGCACGCAGAGCAATGCCGAATCGTAGCTGAGGTAATTACAAACGGGTTTTGCTTATTGTTTAAAATTATAATTTAGGTAAATCTATATATATAAAGACAAATGTCCTGACTGACTGAATCACTCACTGACTGACTCATCAACGCCCAGCCCAAACCCGTGAACCTAGAAACATGAAATTCGGGGAGTGTATTCCTCTCATGACGTAAGCACCCACTAAGAAGGGATTTTTAAAAATTTAATCCCTAAGGGGGTGAAAAAGGGTAAGTTGTGTTTTCAGAGATTCGTTAATCTATACTAGCTGGTCACCCGGGCTTCGTCCCGGAGGACTTCTCGCCCCTTTGTAGACATTTGTGCATAGAATTTGAAATTTATAAAGGTTTGTTACTTAAAACCAATGAAATTATAATACTTCTTTGTATATAGCATTTTTCGTTGTATAAATTGTTTCTGTTTTTTTTTTTAAATACCGAAGGCCCCCTCCGCATCCCCCCTCCCAACCCTGTACAGAGTGGACCTCGCTTCAACTTACGAAGCATACTTTTCATATACCAACAATTCTCTGCTTTAACAAATTATTTCTGCTACAGATATTAAGCGTCGAAGTTAACAAAGTAGAAATAATTTGTTAAAGCAGAGAATAGTTGGTATATAAAAAGTACATATTTATATAACAACTATTCATCGTGCATATAAATATGTACTTTTATACAGGGTGTAACAAAAAGGTCGGGACCCTGGATTATCTCGGAAAGTTGATGTTTTCGGAAGAAATGTTTTATACAAAAGTTGTAGGATACCAAGTTACCCATCATGAGGTGATATTGGTTTGACCTTGAAAGATCTTTGGAAAGTCACATCAGAGTTACATTGAGTTTTTTAAATGGGGACCCCTATTTTTTATTGTAAATGCTCGTAGCCGACGTCGTGAACTTTACAAAACAGTATAAGTAAAGTCAATTTGGCCAAGAACTATTTGAGATATGCGCCGCTAAAATTTAAGTATCGCCGGGCGTTAGCGTTATTTCGAGGTTTAGGGACTCCAAACAGCGGTCGGGACTCCACCCAGCCAGCTAAGGCAAGATCGGTCGGTGATTCAGCCAGCTAAGGCAAGATCGGTCGGTGATCCAGCCAGCTAAGGCAAGATCGGTCGGTGATCCAGCCAGCTAAGGCAAGATCGGAAGGTGATCCAGCCAGTCAAGGCAAGATCGGTCGGTGATCCAGCCAGCTAGGCAAGATCGGTCGGTGATCCAGCCAGCTAAGGCAAGATCGGAAGGTGATCCAGCCAGCTAAGGCAAGATCGGTCGGTGATTCAGCCAGTTAAGGCAAGATCGGTCGGTGATCCAGCCAGCTAAGGCAAGATCGGTCGGTGATCCAGCCAGCTAAGGCAAGATCGGTCGGTGATCCAACCAGTTAAGGCAAGATCGGAAGGTGATCCAGCCAGTCAAGGCAAGATCGGTCGGTGATCCAGCCAGCTAAGCCAAGATCGGAAGGTGATCCAGCCAGCTAAGGCAAGATCGGAAGGTGATCCAGCCAGCTAAGGCAAGATCGGAAGGTGATCCAGCCAGCTGAGGCAAGATCGGAAGGTGATCCAGCCAGCTAAGGCAAGATCGGTCGGTGATCCAGCCAGCCAAGGCGATTTTATAATAAATGCTCGAATTGCGCACCATTTACGGTCTGACAATGAGCTAATCGATCGTAAAAGTTGGATACGGCATTCCTGATGAATTCGGGATCAATGAGTGCAGCTTCATCAATTATCCTTAGACGAAGTTCCTCTAGATTTCTTGGCTTTGTTGCATACACTCTGCTTTTAAGGTGACCCCACAAAAAGTAGTCAAGCGGTGTTAAATCAGGAGATTGAGGTGGCCACTCAATCTCTCCTCTTCTTCCAATCCATCGATTGGGAAATTCCGCGTTTAAGAAATTTCGCACATTTCTACCATAATGCGGTGCAGCACCGTCTTGCTGAAACCATGTATGAGCAAAGATATCATCACCTACAATCCGTCTGATTGCTTGAAGTATTTCATTCCTCAGCATATCTTCATACTTTGCAGCATTCAAATTTCCATCAATGAAAAATGGACCAATCAAAGTATTATTCAATACACCCGCCCAGACGTTCAACTTTTGAGGGTATTGTGTTCGAGCTTCAAGCATCCGGTGAGGATTGCTGTCAGACCAGTATCTGCAGTTATGTCTATTGACGGGACCATTCAATTCAAATGTTGCTT
>JASTWQ010001144.1:0-22500 GCA_035220615.1 Leptothorax acervorum
TATTCCGATGGAGCTCGACGCGCTGAACACTTTTGGTCCTCTTGACTAACCCTCTATCTCTCTTAGTTTTCGAGATATTCGCGAAAAAAGAAAATTATTTTTTTGTTTTTTTTCGCCTATTTTTTTTTTTTTTTTCCGATGGAGATCGACGCGCTGAACACTTTTGGTCCTCTGACCCAACCTCTATCTCTTTAGTTTCCGAGATATTCGCGAAAAAGAAAATTATTTTTTTTTGTTTTTTTTTTCGCCTATTCCGATGGAGCTCGACGCGCTGAACACTTTTGGTCCTCTTGACAACCCTCTATCTCTGTTTAGTTTTCGAGATATTGCAAAAAACATAAATTTTTTTTTTTGATTTTATTACCTATTTCGATGGATCTCGACGCGCTGAACACTTTTGGTCCTCTTGACCAACCCTCTATCTCTGTTAGTTTTCGAGATATTCGCGAAAAAAAAAATATTTTATTTTTTTATTTGACGTTTTGAAATTCCTATTCCGATACGATTTTCGACGCGCTGAACCACTTTTGGTCCGCTTGACCAACCCTCTGTCTCTGTTAGTTCGGAGATATTAGCGAAAAAGATAAATTTTTTATTTTATTATTTATCTACCTATTTCGATGGATCTCGACGCGCTGAACTTTTTTTGGTCCTGTGACTAACCCTCTATCTCTCTTAGTTTTCGAGATATTCGCGAAAAGAAGAAAATTATTTTTTTTTTTGTTTTTTTTCGCCTATTCCGACTGGAGCTCGACCGCGATGAACACTTTTGGTCCTCTTGACTAACCCTCTATCTCTCTTAGTTTCCGAGATATTCGCGAAAAAGAAAATTATTTTTTTTTTTTGTTTCCGCTATACCGATGGAGCTCGACAGCGCTGAACACTTTTGGTCCTCTTGACTAAACCCTCTATCTCTCTTAATTTTCGAGATATTCGCGAAAAAAGAAAATAATTTTTTTTTGTTTTTTTTTCAAATATTCCGATGGAGCTCGACGCGCTGAACACTTTGGTCCTCTTGATTAACCCTCTATCTCTCTTAGTTTCGGATATTCGCGAAAAAGAAAATAATTTTTTTTTGTTTTTTTTTCGAATATTCCGATGGAGCTCGACGCGCTGAACACTTTTGGTCCTCTTGACTAACCCTCTATCTCTCTTAGTTTTCGAGATATTCGCGAAAGAAGAAAATTTTATTTTTTTTTGTTTTTTTTCGCCTATTCCGATGGAGCTCGACGCGCTGAACACTTTGGTCCTCTGACTAACCCTCTATCTCTTTTAGTTTCCGAGATATTCGCGAAAAAGAAAATTATTTTTTTTGTTTTTTTTTTCGCCTATTCCGATAAAGCTCGACGCGCTGAACACTTTTGGTCCTCTTGACTAACCCTCTATTTCTCTTAGTTTTCGAGATATTCGCGAAAGAAGAAAATTATTTTTTTTGTTTTTTTTTTCGCCTATTCCGATGGAAGCTCGACGCGCTGGAACACTTTTGGTCCTCTTGACTAACCCTCTATCTCTTTTAGTTTCCGAGATATTCGCGAAAAAGAAAAGTATCTTTTTTTGTTTTTTTTCGCCTATTCGATGGAGCTCGACGCGCTGAACACTTTTGGTTCCTCTTGACCAACCCTCTATCTCTGTTAGTTTTTCGAGATATTCGCAAAAGAAATAAATTTTATTTTTTTGATTTATCTACCTATTTCGATGGATCTCGACGCGGTGAACACTTTTGGTCCTCTTGACCAACCCTCTATCTCTGTTAGTTTCTGAGATATTCGCAAAGAAAAAAATATTTTATTTTTTTTATTTTCGCTTTGCCATCTACCTATTCCGATAGATTTCGACGCGCGGAACACTTTTGGTCCGCTTGACCAACCCTCTGTCTCTGTTAGTTTCGGAGATATTAGCGAAAAAAAGATAAATTTTTTATTTTATTATTTATCTACCTATTTTCGATGGATCTCGACGCGCTGAACTTTTTGGTCCTGTTGACTAACCCTCTATCTCTCTTAGTTTTCGAGATATTCGCGAAGAAGAAAATTATTTTTTTTTTGTTTTTTTTTTTGCCTATTCCGATGGAGCTCGACGCGCTGAACACTTTTGGTCCTCTTGACTAACCCTCTATCTCTCTTAGTTTCCGAGATATTCGCGAAAAAGAAAATTATTTTTTTTTGTTTTCCGCCTATACCGATGGAGCTCGACGCGCTGAACACTTTTGGTCCTCTTGACTAACCCTCTCTCTCTGTTAGTTTCCGAGATATTCGCGAAAAAAGAAAATTTCTTTATTTTCGCTTTGCCATCTACCTATTCCGATAGATTTCGACGCGCTGAACACTTTTGGTCCTCTTGACCAACCCTCTATCTCTGTTAGTTTCCGAGATATTCGCGAAAAAGAAAATTCTTTATTTCTTTATTTTCGCTTTGCCATCTACCTATTCCGATAGATTTCGACGCGCTGAACACTTTTTGGTCTCTTGACCAACCCTCTATCTCTGTTAGTTTCCGAGATATTCGCGAAAAAAAGAAAATTTCTTTATTTTTCTTTATTTTTCGTTTTGCTATCTACCTATTCCGATAGATTTCGACGCGCTGAACACTTTTGGTCCTTTTGACTAACCCTCTATCTCTCTTAGTTTTCGAGTATTCGCGAAAAAGGAAAATTATTTTTTTTTGTTTTTTTTTTTCGCCTATTCGATGGAGCTTGACGCGCTGAAACACTTGGTCTCTTGACTAACCCTCTATCTCTCTTAGTTTTCGAGATATTCGCGAAAGAAGAAAATTATTTTTTTCGTTTTTTTCGCCTATTCCGATGGACCTCGACGCGCTGAACACTTTTGGTCCTCTTGACTAACCCTCTATCTTTCTTAGTTTTCGAGATATTCGCGAAAAAGAAAATTATTTTTTTTTGTTTTTTTTCGCCTATTCCGATGGAGCTTGACGCGGTGAACACTTTTGGTCCTCTGACTAACCCTCTATCTCTCTTAGTTTCGAGATATTCGCGAAAAAAGAAATTATTTTTTTTTTGTTTTTTTTCGCCTATTCCGATGAAGCTCGACGCGCTGAACACTTTTGGTCCTCTTGACCAACCCTCTATCTCTGTTAGTTTCCGAGATATTCGCGAAAAAGAAAAATTTTTTTTTTTGATTTTTCTACCTATTTCGATGGAGCTCGACGCGCTGAACACTTTTGGTCCTCTTGACTAACCCTCTATCTCTCTTAGTTTTCGAGATATTCGCGAAAAAAGAAAATTATTTTTTTGTTTTTTTTGCCTATTCCGATGGAGCTCGACGCGCTGAACACTTTTGGTCCTCTTGACTAACCCTCTATCTCTCTTAGTTTTCGAGATATTCGCGAAAAAAAAAAAATTTATTTTCTTTTTTTTTTTGCCATCTACCTATTCCGATAGATTTCGACGCGCTGAACACTTTTGGTCCTCTTGACCAACCCTCTATCTCTGTTAGTTTCCGAGATATTCGCGAAAAAAGATAAATTTTTTTTTTTTTTTTTCTACCTATTTCGATGGATCTCGACGCGTGAACACTTTTGGTCCTCTTGACCAACCCTCTATCTCTGTTAGTTTCTGAGATATTGCGAAAAAAGAAAATTTTTATTTTCTTTATTTCCGCTTTGCCATCTACCTACTCCGATAGATTTTGACGCGCTGAACACTTTTGGTCCTCTTGACCAACCCTCTATCTCTGTTAGTTTCCGAGATATTCGCGAAAAAAAAAAATTTTTTATTTTCTTTATTTTCGCTTTGCCATGTACCTATTCCGATAGATTTCGACGCGCTGAACACTTTTGGTCCTCTTGACCAACCCTCTATCTCTGTTAGTTTCCGAGATATTCGCGAAAAAAGAAAATTTTTTATTTTCTTTATTTTCGTTTTGCCATCTACCTATTCCGATAGATTTCGACGCGCTGAACACTTTTGGTCTTCTTGACCAACCCTCTATCTCTGTTAGTTTCCGAGATATTCGCGAAAAAACAAAAATTTTTTATTTTCTTTATTTTCGCTTGCCATCTACCTATTCCGATAGATTTCGACGCGGTGAACACTTTTGGTCCTCTTGACCAACCCTCTATCTCTGTTAATTTCCGATATACGCGAAAAAAAAAAATTATTTTTTTTGGTTTTTTTTCGCCTATTCCGATGAAGCTCGACGCACTGAACACTTTTGGTCCTCTTGACTAACCCTCTATCTCTCTTAGTTTTCGAGATATTCGCGAAAAAGAAAATTATTTTTTTTGTTTTTTTTTCGCCTATTCCGATGGAGCTCGACGCGCTGAACACTTTTGGTCCTCTTGACTAACCCCCTATCTCTCTTAGTTTTCGAGATATTCGCGAAAAAAGAAAATTATTTTTTTTTGTTTTTTTTCGCCTATTCCGATGGAGCTCGACGCGCTGAACACTTTTGGTCCTCTTGACTAACCCTCTATCTCTCTTAGTTTTCGAGATATTCGCGAAAAGGAAAATCATTTTTTTTTGTTTTTTTCGCCTATTCCGATAGATTTGACGCGCTGAACACTTTTGGTCCTCTTGACCAACCCTCTATCTCTGTTAGTTTCTGAGATATTCGCGAAGAAAAAAATATTTTATTTCTTTATTTTCGTTTTGCCATTTAACCCTATTCCGATAGATTTTCGACGCGCTGAACACTTTTGGTCCGCTTGACCAACCCTCTGTCCTCTGTTAGTTTCGGAGATATTAGCGAAAAAAGATAAATTTTTATTTTTTATTTATCTCCTATTTCGATGGATCTCGACGCGCTGAACTTTTTTGGTCCTGTTGACTAACCACTCTATCTCTCTTAGTTTTCGAGATATTCGCGAAAGAAGAAAATTTATTTTTTTTTTGTTTTTTTTCGCCTATTCCGATGGAGCTCGACGCGCCTGAACACTTTTGGTCCTCTTGACTAACCCTCTATCTCTCTTAGTTTCCGAGATATTCGCGAAAAAAGAAATTATTTTTTTTGTTTTTTCCGCCTATACCGATGGAGCTCGACGCGCTGAACACTTTTGGTCCTCTTGACTAACCCTCTATCTCTCTTAATTTTCGAGATATTCGCGAAAAAGAAAATTATTTTTTTTGTTTTTTTTTCGCCTATTCCGATGAAGCTCGACGCGCTGAACACTTTTGGTCCTCTTGACTAACCCTCTATCTCTCTTAGTTTTCGAGATATTCGCGAAAAAAGAAAATTATTTTTTTTGTTTTTTTTCGCCTATTCCGATGGAGCTCGACGCGCTGAACACTTTTGGTCCTCTTGACTAACCCTCTATCTCTCTTAGTTTTCGAGATATTCGCGAAAGAAGAAAATTATTTTTTTTTGTTTTTTTTTCGCCTATTCCGATGGAGCTCGACGCGCTGAACACTTTTGGTCCTCTTGACTAACCCTCTATCTCTCTTAGTTTCCGAGATATTCGCGAAAAAAGAAAATTATTTTTTTTGTTTTTTTTTCGCCTATTCCGATGAAGCTCGACGCGCTGAACACTTTTGGTCCTCTTGACTAACCCTCTATCTCTCTTAGTTTTCGAGATATTCGCGAAAGAAGAAAATTATTTTTTTTTGTTTTTTTTCGCCTATTCCGATGGAGCTCGACGCGCTGAACACTTTTGGTCCTCTTGACTAACCCTCTATCTCTCTTAGTTTCGAGATATTCGCGAAAAAGAAAATTATCTTTTTTTTGTTTTTTTTTCGCCTATTCCGATGGAGCTCGACGCGCTGAACACTTTTGGTCCTCTTGACCAACCCTCTATCTCTGTTAGTTTTCGAGATATTCGCGAAAAGAACATAATTTTTTATTTTTTGATTTATCTACCTATTTCGATGGATCTCGACGCGGTGAACACTTTTGGTCCTCTTGACTAACCCTCTATCTCTGTTAGTTTCCGAGATATTCGCGAAAAAAAAAAATTTTTTATTTTCTTTATTTTCGCTTTGCCATTTACCTATTCCGATAGATCTCGACGCGCTGAACACTTTTGGTCCTCTTGACCAACCCTCTAGTCTCTGTAGTTTCGGAGATATTAGCGAAAAAAGA
Organism: Leptothorax acervorum; assembly: GCA_035220615.1. Lineage (NCBI taxonomy): Eukaryota > Metazoa > Arthropoda > Insecta > Hymenoptera > Formicidae > Leptothorax > Leptothorax acervorum. The sequence goes on from JASTWQ010001144.1 coordinate 6,033, forward strand.
TAAATTTTTTATTTTATTATTTATCTACCTATTTCGATGGATCTCGACGCGCTGAAACTTTTTGGTCCTGTTGACTAACCCTCTATCTCTCTTAGTTTTCCGAGATATTCGCGAAAGAAGAAAATTATTTATTTTTGTTTTTTTTTGCCTATTCCGATGGAGCTCGACGCGCTGAACACTTTTGGTCCTCTTGACTAACCCTCTATCTCTCTTAGTTTCCGAGATATTCGCGAAAAAAGAAAATTATTTTTTTTGTTTTTTTCGCCTATTCCGATGGAGCTCGACGCGCTGAACACTTTTGGTCCTCTTGACTAACCCTCTATCTCTGTTAGTTTCCGAGATATTCGCGAAAAAAAGAAAATTCTTTATTTTCGCTTTGCCATCTACCTATTCCGATAGATTTCGACGCGCTGAACACTTTTGGTCCTCTTGACCAACCCTCTATCTCTGTTAGTTTCCGAGATATTCGCGAAAAAAAGAAAATTCTTTATTTTCTTTATTTTCGCTTTGCCATCTACCTATTCCGATAGATTTCGACGCGCTGAACACTTTTGGTCCTCTTGACCAACCCTCTATCTCTGTTAGTTTCCGAGATATTCGCGAAAAAAAGAAAATTCTTTATTTTCTTTATTTTCGTTTTGCTATCTACCTATTCCGATAGATTTCGACGCGCTGAACACTTTTGGTCCTTTTGACTAACCCTCTATCTCTCTTAGTTTTCGAGATATTCGCGAAAAAAGAAAATTATTTTTTTTTGTTTTTTTTTCGCCTATTCCGATGGAGCTCGACGCGCTGAACACTTTTGGTCCTCTTGACTAACCCTCTATCTCTCTTAGTTTTCGAGATATTCGCGAAAAAGAAAATAATTTTTTTTTTTTTTTTTTCGAATATTCCGATGGAGCTCGACGCGCTGAACACTTTTGGTCCTCTTGACTAACCCTCTATCTCTCTTAGTTTTCGAGATATTCGCGAAAAAAGAAAATTATTTTTTTTTGTTTTTTTTTGCCTATTCCGATGGAGCTCGACGCGCTGAACACTTTTGGTCCTCTTGACCAACCCTCTATCTCTCTTAGTTTCCGAGATATTCGCGAAAAAAGATAATTATTTTTTTTTGTATTTCCGCCTATACCGATGGAGCTCGACGCGCTGAACACTTTTGGTCCTCTTGACTAACCCTCTATCTCTCTTAGTTTTCGAGATATTCGCAAAAAAAGAAAATAATTTTTTTTTGTTTTTTTTTCGAATATTCCGATGGAGCTCGACGCGCTGAACACTTTTGGTCCTCTTGACTAACCCTCTATCTCTCTTAGTTTCCGAGATATTCGCGAAAAAAGATAATTATTTTTTTTGTTTTTCCGCCTATTCCGATGGAGCTCGACGCGCTGAACACTTTTGGTCCTCTTGACAACCCTCCATCTCTCTTAGTTTTCGAGATATTCGCGAAAGAAGAAAATTATTTTTTTTTGTTTTTTTTCGCCTATTCCGATGAAGCTCGACGCGCTGAACACTTTTGGTCCTCTTGACTAACCCTCTATCTCTCTTAGTTTTCGAGATATTCGCGAAAAAAGAAAATAATTTTTTTTTTTTTTTTTTTCGAATATTCCGATGGAGCTCGACGCGCTGAACACTTTTGGTCCTCTTGACTAACCCTCTATCTCTCTTAGTTTCCGAGATATTCGCGAAAAAAGATAAGTATTTTTTTTTTTTTTTCCGCCTATACCGATGGAGCTCGACGCGCTGAACACTTTTGGTCCTCTTGACTAACCCTCTATCTCTCTTAGTTTTCGAGATATTCGCGAAAAAAGAAAATTATTTTTTTTTGTTTTTTTTTCGAATATTCCGATGGAGCTCGACGCGCTGAACACTTTTGGTCCTCTTGACCAACCCTCTATCTCTCTTAGTTTCCGAGATATTCGCGAAAAAAGATAATTATTTTTTTTGTTTTTCCGCCTATACCGATGGAGCTCGACGCGCTGAACACTTTTGGTCCTCTTGACTAACCCTCTATCTCTCTTAGTTTTCGAGATATTCGCGAAAAAAGAAAATAATTTTTTTTTGTTTTTTTTTCAAATATTCCGATGGAGCTCGACGCGCTGAACACTTTTGGTCCTCTTGATTAACCCTCTATCTCTCTTAGTTTTCGAGATATTCGCGAAAAAGAAAATAATTTTTTTTGTTTTTTTTTCGAATATTCCGATGGAGCTCGACGCGCTGAACACTTTTGGTCCTCTTGACTAACCCTCTATCTCTCTTAGTTTTCGAGATATTCGCGAAAAAGAAAATAATTTTTTTTGTTTTTTTTTCGAATATTCCGATGGAGCTCGACGCGCTGAACACTTTTGGTCCTCTTGACTAACCCTCTATCTCTCTTAGTTTTCGAGATATTCGCGAAAAAAGAAAATTATTTTTTTTTGTTTTTTTTCGCCTATTCCGATGGAGCTCGACGCGCTGAACACTTTTGGTCCTCTTGACTAACCCTCTATCTCTTTTAGTTTCCGAGATATTCGCGAAAAAAGAAAATTATCTTTTTTTTGTTTTTTTTTCGCCTATTCCGATGGAGCTCGACGCGCTGAACACTTTTGGTCCTCTTGACCAACCCTCTATCTCTGTTAGTTTTCGAGATATTTGCAAAAGAACATAAATTTTTTATTTTTTGATTTATCTACCTATTTCGATGGATCTCGACGCGGTGAACACTTTTGGTCCTCTTGACCAACCCTCTATCTCTGTTAGTTTCTGAGATATTCGCGAAGAAAAAAAATATTTTATTTTCTTTATTTTCGTTTTGCCATTTACCTATTCCGATAGATTTCGACGCGCTGAACACTTTTGGTCCGCTTGACCAACCCTCTGTCTCTGTTAGTTTCGGAGATATTAGCGAAAAAAGATAAATTTTTTATTTTATTATTTATCTACCTATTTCGATGGATCTCGACGCGCTGAACTTTTTTGGTCCTGTTGACTAACCCTCTATCTCTCTTAGTTTTCGAGATATTCGCGAAAAAAGAAAATTATTTTTTTTTTTTTTTTTTTCGCCTATTCCGATGGAGCTCGACGCGCTGAACACTTTTGGTCCTCTTGACTAACCCTCTATCTCTCTTAGTTTCCGAGATATTCGCGAAAAAAGAAAATTATTTTTTTTGTTTTTCCGCCTATACCGATGGAGCTCGACGCGCTGAACACTTTTGGTCCTCTTGACTAACCCTCTATCTCTCTTAATTTTCGAGATATTCGCGAAAAAAGAAAATAATTTTTTTTTGTTTTTTTTTCAAATATTCCGATGGAGCTCGACGCGCTGAACACTTTTGGTCCTCTTGATTAACCCTCTATCTCTCTTAGTTTTCGAGATATTCGCGAAAAAGAAAATAATTTTTTTTGTTTTTTTTTCGAATATTCCGATGGAGCTCGACGCGCTGAACACTTTTGGTCCTCTTGACTAACCCTCTATCTCTCTTAGTTTTCGAGATATTCGCGAAAAAAGAAAATTATTTTTTTTTGTTTTTTTTCGCCTATTCCGATGGAGCTCGACGCGCTGAACACTTTTGGTCCTCTTGACTAACCCTCTATCTCTTTTAGTTTCCGAGATATTCGCGAAAAAAGAAAATTATTTTTTTTTGTTTTTTTTTCGCCTATTCCGATAAAGCTCGACGCGCTGAACACTTTTGGTCCTCTTGACTAACCCTCTATCTCTCTTAGTTTTCGAGATATTCGCGAAAAAAGAAAATTATTTTTTTTTGTTTTTTTTCGCCTATTCCGATGGAGCTCGACGCGCTGAACACTTTTGGTCCTCTTGACTAACCCTCTATCTCTTTTAGTTTCCGAGATATTCGCGAAAAAAGAAAATTATCTTTTTTTTGTTTTTTTTTCGCCTATTCCGATGGAGCTCGACGCGCTGAACACTTTTGGTCCTCTTGACCAACCCTCTATCTCTGTTAGTTTTCGAGATATTCGCAAAAGAACATAAATTTTTTATTTTTTGATTTATCTACCTATTTCGATGGATCTCGACGCGGTGAACACTTTTGGTCCTCTTGACCAACCCTCTATCTCTGTTAGTTTCTGAGATATTCGCAAAGAAAAAAAATATTTTATTTTTTTTATTTTCGCTTTGCCATTTACCTATTCCGATAGATTTCGACGCGCTGAACACTTTTGGTCCGCTTGACCAACCCTCTGTCTCTGTTAGTTTCGGAGATATTAGCGAAAAAAGATAAATTTTTTATTTTATTATTTATCTACCTATTTCGATGGATCTCGACGCGCTGAACTTTTTTGGTCCTGTTGACTAACCCTCTATCTCTCTTAGTTTTCGAGATATTCGCGAAAGAAGAAAATTATTTTTTTTTGTTTTTTTTTGCCTATTCCGATGGAGCTCGACGCGCTGAACACTTTTGGTCCTCTTGACTAACCCTCTATCTCTCTTAGTTTCCGAGATATTCGCGAAAAAAGAAAATTATTTTTTTTGTTTTTCCGCCTATACCGATGGAGCTCGACGCGCTGAACACTTTTGGTCCTCTTGACTAACCCTCTATCTCTGTTAGTTTCCGAGATATTCGCGAAAAAAGAAAATTCTTTATTTTCGCTTTGCCATCTACCTATTCCGATAGATTTCGACGCGCTGAACACTTTTGGTCCTCTTGACCAACCCTCTATCTCTGTTAGTTTCCGAGATATTCGCGAAAAAAAGAAAATTCTTTATTTTCTTTATTTTCGCTTTGCCATCTACCTATTCCGATAGATTTCGACGCGCTGAACACTTTTGGTCCTCTTGACCAACCCTCTATCTCTGTTAGTTTCCGAGATATTCGCGAAAAAAAGAAAATTCTTTATTTTCTTTATTTTCGTTTTGCTATCTACCTATTCCGATAGATTTCGACGCGCTGAACACTTTTGGTCCTTTTGACTAACCCTCTATCTCTCTTAGTTTTCGAGATATTCGCGAAAAAAGAAAATTATTTTTTTTTGTTTTTTTTTCGCCTATTCCGATGGAGCTTGACGCGCTGAACACTTGGTCCTCTTGACTAACCCTCTATCTCTCTTAGTTTTCGAGATATTCGCGAAAGAAGAAAATTATTTTTTTTCGTTTTTTTTCGCCTATTCCGATGGAGCTCGACGCGCTGAACACTTTTGGTCCTCTTGACTAACCCTCTATCTTTCTTAGTTTTCGAGATATTCGCGAAAAAAGAAAATTATTTTTTTTTGTTTTTTTTCGCCTATTCCGATGGAGCTTGACGCGGTGAACACTTTTGGTCCTCTTGACTAACCCTCTATCTCTCTTAGTTTTCGAGATATTCGCGAAAAAGAAAATTATTTTTTTTTGTTTTTTTTCGCCTATTCCGATGAAGCTCGACGCGGTGAACACTTTTGGTCCTCTTGACCAACCCTCTATCTCTGTTAGTTTCCGAGATATTCGCGAAAGAATATAAATTTTTTATTTTTTGATTTATCTACCTATTTCGATGGATCTCGACGCGCTGAACACTTTTGGTCCTCTTGACTAACCCTCTATCTCTCTTAGTTTTCGAGATATTCGCGAAAAAAGAAAATTATTTTTTTTTGTTTTTTTTTGCCTATTCCGATGGAGCTCGACGCGGTGAACACTTTTGGTCCTCTTGACTAACCCTCTATCTCTCTTAGTTTTCGAGATATTCGCGAAAAAACAAAAATTTTTCATTTTCTTTATTTTTGTTTTGCCATCTACCTATTCCGATAGATTTCGACGCGCTGAACACTTTTGGTCCTCTTGACCAACCCTATATCTCTGTTAGTTTCCGAGATATTCGCGAAAGAAGATAAATTTTTTATTTTTTGATTTATCTACCTATTTCGATGGATCTCGACGCGGTGAACACTTTTGGTCCTCTTGACCAACCCTCTATCTCTGTTAGTTTCTGAGATATTTGCGAAAAAAAGAAAATTTTTTATTTTCTTTATTTCCGCTTTGCCATCTACCTACTCCGATAGATTTTGACGCGTTGAACACTTTTGGTCCTCTTGACCAACCCTCTATCTCTGTTAGTTTCCGAGATATTCGCGAAAAAAAAAAAATTTTTTATTTTCTGTATTTTCGCTTTGCCATCTACCTATTCCGATAGATTTCGACGCGCTGAACACTTTTGGTCCTCTTGACCAACCCTCTATCTCTGTTAGTTTCCGAGATATTCGCGAAAAATGAAAATTCTTTATTTTCTTTATTTTCGTTTTGCTATCTACCTATTCCGATAGATTTCGACGCGCTGAACACTTTTGGTCCTCTTGACCAACCCTCTATCTCTGTTAGTTTCCGAGATATTCGCGAAAAAACAAAAATTTTTTATTTTCTTTATTTTCGCTTTGCCATCTACCTATTCCGATAGATTTCGACGCGGTGAACACTTTTGGTCCTCTTGACCAACCCTCTATCTGTTAATTTCCGAGATATACGCGAAAAAAAAAAATTATTTTTTTTGGTTTTTTTTCGCCTATTCCGATGAAGCTCGACGCGCTGAACACTTTTGGTCCTCTTGACTAACCCTCTATCTCTCTTAGTTTTCGAGATATTCGCGAAAAAAGAAAATTATTTTTTTTTGTTTTTTTTTCGCCTATTCCGATGGAGCTCGACGCGCTGAACACTTTTGGTCCTCTTGACTAACCCTCTATCTCTCTTAGTTTTCGAGATATTCGCGAAAAAAGAAAATTATTTTTTTTTGTTTTTTTTTCGCCTATTCCGATGGAGCTCGACGCGCTGAACACTTTTGGTCCTCTTGACTAACCCTCTATCTCTCTTAGTTTTCGAGATATTCGCGAAAAAGAAAATTATTTTTTTTTGTTTTTTTTCGCCTATTCCGATAGATTTTGACGCGCTGAACACTTTTGGTCCTCTTGACCAACCCTCTATCTCTGTTAGTTTCCGAGATATTCGCGAAAAAAAAAAAATTTTTTATTTTCTTTATTTTCGCTTTGCCATCTACCTACTCCGATAGATTTCGACGCGCTGAACACTTTTGGTCCTCTTGACCAACCCTCTATCTCTGTTAGTTTCCGAGATATTCGCGAAAAAAAAAAAATTTTTTATTTTCTTTATTTTCGCTTTGCCATCTACCTATTCCGATAGATTTCGACGCGCTGAACACTTTTGGTCCTCTTGACCAACCCTCTATCTCTGTTAGTTTCCGAGATATTCGCGAAAAAAAGAAAATTCTTTATTTTCTTTATTTTCGTTTTGCTATCTACCTATTCCGATAGATTTCGACGCGCTGAACACTTTTGGTCCTCTTGACCAACCCTCTATCTCTGTTAGTTTCCGAGATATTCGCGAAAAAACAAAAATTTTTTATTTTCTTTATTTTCGCTTTGCCATCTACCTATTCCGATAGATTTCGACGCGGTGAACACTTTTGGTCCTCTTGACCAACCCTCTATCTCTGTTAATTTCCGAGATATACGCGAAAAAAAAAAATTATTTTTTTTGGTTTTTTTTCGCCTATTCCGATGAAGCTCGACGCACTGAACACTTTTGGTCCTCTTGACTAACCCTCTATCTCTCTTAGTTTTCGAGATATTCGCGAAAAAAGAAAATTATTTTTTTTTGTTTTTTTTTCGCCTATTCCGATGGAGCTCGACGCGCTGAACACTTTTGGTCCTCTTGACTAACCCCCTATCTCTCTTAGTTTTCGAGATATTCGCGAAAGAAGAAAATTATTTTTTTTTGTTTTTTTTTCGCCTATTCCGATGGAGCTCGACGCGCTGAACACTTTTGGTCCTCTTGACTAACCCTCTATCTCTCTTAGTTTTCGAGATATTCGCGAAAAAAGAAAATTATTTTTTTTTGTTTTTTTTTCGCCTATTCCGATAAAGCTCGACGCGCTGAACACTTTTGGTCCTCTTGACTAACCCTCTATCTCTCTTAGTTTTCGAGATATTCGCGAAAAAAGAAAATTATTTTTTTTTGTTTTTTTTTCGCCTATTCCGATGGAGCTCGACGCGCTGAACACTTTTGGTCCTCTTGACTAACCCTCTATCTCTTTTAGTTTCCGAGATATTCGCGAAAAAAGAAAATTATCTTTTTTTTGTTTTTTTTTCGCCTATTCCGATGGAGCTCGACGCGCTGAACACTTTTGGTCCTCTTGACCAACCCTCTATCTCTGTTAGTTTCCGAGATATTCGCGAAAGAAGATAAATTTTTTATTTTTTGATTTATCTACCTATTTCGATGGATCTCGACGCGGTGAACACTTTTGGTCCTCTTGACCAACCCTCTATCTCTGTTAGTTTCTGAGATATTCGCGAAGAAAAAAAATATTTTATTTTCTTTATTTTCGCTTTGCCATTTACCTATTCCGATAGATTTCGACGCGCTGAACACTTTTGGTCCTCTTGACCAACCCTCTATCTCTGTTAGTTTCCGAGATATTAGCGAAAAAAGATAAATTTTTTATTTTATTATTTATCTACCTATTTCGATGGATCTCGACGCGCTGAACTCTTTTGGTCCTCTTGACTAACCCTCTATCTCTCTTAGTTTTCGAGATATTCGCGAAAAAAGAAAATTATTTTTTTTTGTTTTTTTTTGCCTATTCCGATGGAGCTCGACGCGCTGAACACTTTTGGTCCTCTTGACTAACCCTCTATCTCTGTTAGTTTCCGAGATATTCGCGAAAAAAGAAAATTATTTTTTTTGTTTTTCCGCCTATACCGATGGAGCTCGACGCGCTGAACACTTTTGGTCCTCTTGACTAACCCTCTATCTCTGTTAGTTTCCGAGATATTCGCGAAAAAAAGAAAATTCTTTATTTTCGCTTTGCTATCTACCTATTCCGATAGATTTCGACGCGCTGAACACTTTTGGTCCTCTTGACCAACCCTCTATCTCTGTTAGTTTCCGAGATATTCGCGAAAAAAAGAAAATTCTTTATTTTCTTTATTTTCGCTTTGCCATCTACCTATTCCGATAGATTTCGACGCGCTGAACACTTTTGGTCCTCTTGACCAACCCTCTATCTCTGTTAGTTTCCGAGATATTCGCGAAAAAAAGAAAATTCTTTATTTTCTTTATTTTCGTTTTGCTATCTACCTATTCCGATAGATTTCGACGCGCTGAACACTTTTGGTCCTTTTGACTAACCCTCTATCTCTCTTAGTTTTCGAGATATTCGCGAAAAAAGAAAATTATTTTTTTTTGTTTTTTTTTCGCCTATTCCGATGGAGCTTGACGCGCTGAACACTTGGTCCTCTTGACTAACCCTCTATCTCTCTTAGTTTTCGAGATATTCGCGAAAAAAGAAAATAATTTTTTTTTTTTTTTTTCGAATATTCCGATGGAGCTCGACGCGCTGAACACTTTTGGTCCTCTTGACTAACCCTCTATCTCTCTTAGTTTTCGAGATATTCGCGAAAAAAGAAAATTATTTTTTTTTGTTTTTTTTTGCCTATTCCGATGGAGCTCGACGCGCTGAACACTTTTGGTCCTCTTGACTAACCCTCTATCTCTCTTAGTTTCCGAGATATTCGCGAAAAAAGATAATTATTTTTTTTTGTATTTCCGCCTATACCGATGGAGCTCGACGCGCTGAACACTTTTGGTCCTCTTGACTAACCCTCTATCTCTCTTAGTTTTCGAGATATTCGCAAAAAAAGAAAATAATTTTTTTTTGTTTTTTTTTCGAATATTCCGATGGAGCTCGACGCGCTGAACACTTTTGGTCCTCTTGACTAACCCTCTATCTCTCTTAGTTTCCGAGATATTCGCGAAAAAAGATAATTATTTTTTTTGTTTTTCCGCCTATACCGATGGAGCTCGACGCGCTGAACACTTTTGGTCCTCTTGACTAACCCTCTATCTCTCTTAGTTTTCGAGATATTCGCGAAAAAAGAAAATTATTCTTTTTTGTTTTTTTTCGCCTATTCCGATGAAGCTCGACGCGCTGAACACTTTTGGTCCTCTTGACTAACCCTCTATCTCTCTTAGTTTTCGAGATATTCGCGAAAAAAGAAAATAATTTTTTTTTGTTTTTTTTTCGAATATTCCGATGGAGCTCGACGCGCTGAACACTTTTGGTCCTCTTGACTAACCCTCTATCTCTCTTAGTTTCCGAGATATTCGCGAAAAAAGATAATTATTTTTTTTGTTTTTCCGCCTATACCGATGGAGCTCGACGCGCTGAACACTTTTGGTCCTCTTGACTAACCCTCTATCTCTCTTAGTTTTCGAGATATTCGCGAAAAAAGAAAATAATTTTTTTTTGTTTTTTTTTCGAATATTCCGATGGAGCTCGACGCGCTGAACACTTTTGGTCCTCTTGACTAACCCTCTATCTCTCTTAGTTTCCGAGATATTCGCGAAAAAAGATAATTATTTTTTTTGTTTTTCCGCCTATACCGATGGAGCTCGACGCGCTGAACACTTTTGGTCCTCTTGACTAACCCTCTATCTCTCTTAGTTTTCGAGATATTCGCGAAAAAAGAAAATAATTTTTTTTTGTTTTTTTTTCAAATATTCCGATGGAGCTCGACGCGCTGAACACTTTTGGTCCTCTTGATTAACCCTCTATCTCTCTTAGTTTTCGAGATATTCGCGAAAAAGAAAATAATTTTTTTTGTTTTTTTTTCGAATATTCCGATGGAGCTCGACGCGCTGAACACTTTTGGTCCTCTTGACTAACCCTCTATCTCTCTTAGTTTTCGAGATATTCGCGAAAAAAGAAAATAATTTTTTTTGTTTTTTTTTCGACTATTCCGATGGAGCTCGACGCGCTGAACACTTTTGGTCCTCTTGACTAACCCTCTATCTCTCTTAGTTTTCGAGATATTCGCGAAAGAAGAAAATTATTTTTTTTTGTTTTTTTTCGCCTATTCCGATGGAGCTCGACGCGCTGAACACTTTTGGTCCTCTTGACTAACCCTCTATCTCTCTTAGTTTTCGAGATATTCGCGAAAAAAGAAAATTATCTTTTTTTGTTTTTTTTTCGCCTATTCCGATGGAGCTCGACGCGCTGAACACTTTTGGTCCTCTTGACCAACCCTCTATCTCTGTTAGTTTCCGAGATATTCGCAAAAAAAAATAAATTTTTTATTTTTTGATTTATCTACCTATTTCGATGGATCTCGACGCGGTGAACACTTTTGGTCCTCTTGACCAACCCTCTATCTCTGTTAGTTTCCGAGATATTCGCGAAAAAAGAAAAATATTTTATTTTGTTTCTTTTCGTTTTGCCATTTACCTATTCCGATAGATTTCGACGCGCTGAACACTTTTGGTCCTCTTGACCAACCCTCTATCTCTGTTAGTTTCCGAGATATTCGCGAAAAAAAGATAAATTTTTTATTTTATTATTTATCTACCTATTTCGATGGATCTCGACGCGCTGAACTTTTTTGGTCCTGTTGACTAACCCTCTATCTCTCTTAGTTTTCGAGATATTCGCGAAAAAAGAAAATTATTTTTTTTTTGTTTTTTTTCGCCTATTCCGATGGAGCTCGACGCGCTGAACACTTTTGGTCCTCTTGACTAACCCTCTATCTCTCTTAGTTTTCGAGATATTCGCGAAAAAAGAAAATTATTTTTTTTGTTTTTCCGCCTATACCGATGGAGCTCGACGCGCTGAACACTTTTGGTCCTCTTGACTAACCCTCTATCTCTCTTAATTTTCGAGATATTCGCGAAAAAGAAAATAATTTTTTTTTGTTTTTTTTTCAAATATTCCGATGGAGCTCGACGCGCTGAACACTTTTGGTCCTCTTGATTAACCCTCTATCTCTCTTAGTTTTCGAGATATTCGCGAAAAAGAAAATAATTTTTTTTGTTTTTTTTTCGAATATTCCGATGGAGCTCGACGCGCTGAACACTTTTGGTCCTCTTGACTAACCCTCTATCTCTCTTAGTTTTCGAGATATTCGCGAAAAAAGAAAATTATTTTTTTTTGTTTTTTTTTCGCCTATTCCGATGGAGCTCGACGCGCTGAACACTTTTGGTCCTCTTGACTAACCCTCTATCTCTTTTAGTTTCCGAGATATTCGCGAAAAAAGAAAATTATTTTTTTTTGTTTTTTTTTTCGCCTATTCCGATGAAGCTCGACGCGCTGAACACTTTTGGTCCTCTTGACTAACCCTCTATCTCTCTTAGTTTTCGAGATATTCGCGAAAAAAGAAAATTATTTTTTTTTGTTTTTTTTTCGCCTATTCCGATGGAGCTCGACGCGCTGAACACTTTTGGTCCTCTTGACTAACCCTCTATCTCTTTTAGTTTCCGAGATATTCGCGAAAAAAGAAAATTATCTTTTTTTGTTTTTTTTTCGCCTATTCCGATGGAGCTCGACGCGCTGAACACTTTTGGTCCTCTTGACCAACCCTCTATCTCTGTTAGTTTTCGAGATATTCGCAAAAGAACATAAATTTTTTATTTTTTGATTTATCTACCTATTTCGATGGATCTCGACGCGGTGAACACTTTTGGTCCTCTTGACCAACCCTCTATCTCTGTTAGTTTCTGAGATATTCGCAAAGAAAAAAAATATTTTATTTTTTTTATTTTCGCTTTGCCATTTACCTATTCCGATAGATTTCGAGGCGCTGAACACTTTTGGTCCTCTTGACCAACCGTCTATCTCTGTTAGTTTCCGAGATATTCGCGAAAAAAGATAAATTTTTTATTTTTTGATTTATCTACCTATTTCGATGGATCTCGACGCGCTGAACACTTTTGGTCCTCTTGACTAACCCTCTATCTCTCTTAGTTTTCGAGATATTCGCGAAAAAAGAAAATTATTTTTTTTGTTTTTTTTTGCCTATTCCGATGAAGCTCGACGCGCTGAACACTTTTGGTCCTCTTGACTAACCCTCTATCTCTCTTAGTTTTCGAGATATTCGCGAAAAAAGAAAATTATTTTTTTTTGTTTTTCCGCCTATACCGATGGAGCTCGACGCGCTGAACACTTTTGGTCCTCTTGACTAACCCTCTATCTCTGTTAGTTTCCGAGATATTCGCGAAAAAAAGAAAATTCTTTATTTTCGCTTTGCCATCTACCTATTCCGATAGATTTCGACGCGCTGAACACTTTTGGTCCTCTTGACCAACCCTCTATCTCTGTTAGTTTCCGAGATATTCGCGAAAAAAAGAAAATTCTTTATTTTCTTTATTTTCGCTTTGCCATCTACCTATTCCGATAGATTTCGACGCGCTGAACACTTTTGGTCCTCTTGACCAACCCTCTATCTCTGTTAGTTTCCGAGATATTCGCGAAAAAAAGAAAATTCTTTATTTTCTTTATTTTCGTTTTGCTATCTACCTATTCCGATAGATTTCGACGCGCTGAACACTTTTGGTCCTTTTGACTAACCCTCTATCTCTCTTAGTTTTCGAGATATTCGCGAAAAAAGAAAATTATTTTTTTTTGTTTTTTTTTCGCCTATTCCGATGGAGCTTGACGCGCTGAACACTTGGTCCTCTTGACTAACCCTCTATCTCTCTTAGTTTTCGAGATATTCGCGAAAGAAGAAAATTATTTTTTTTCGTTTTTTTTTCGCCTATTCCGATGGAGCTCGACGCGCTGAACACTTTTGGTCCTCTTGACTAACCCTCTATCTTTCTTAGTTTTCGAGATATTCGCGAAAAAAGAAAATTATTTTTTTTGTTTTTTTTCGCCTATTCCGATGGAGCTTGACGCGGTGAACACTTTTGGTCCTCTTGACTAACCCTCTATCTCTCTTAGTTTTCGAGATATTCGCGAAAAAAGAAAATTATTTTTTTTTGTTTTTTTTCGCCTATTCCGATGAAGCTCGACGCGGTGAACACTTTTGGTCTTCTTGACCAACCCTCTATCTCTGTTAGTTTCCGAGATATTCGCGAAAGAAGATAAATTTTTTATTTTTTGATTTATCTACCTATTTCGATGGATCTCGACGCGCTGAACACTTTTGGTCCTTTTGACTAACCCTCTATCTCTCTTAGTTTTCGAGATATTCGCGAAAAAAGAAAATTATTTTTTTTTGTTTTTTTTTGCCTATTCCGATGGAGCTCGACGCGGTGAACACTTTTGGTCCTCTTGACTAACCCTCTATCTCTCTTAGTTTTCGAGATATTCGCGAAAAAACAAAAATTTTTCATTTTCTTTATTTTTGTTTTGCCATCTACCTATTCCGATAGATTTCGACGCGCTGAACACTTTTGGTCCTCTTGACCAACCCTATATCTCTGTTAGTTTCCGAGATATTCGCGAAAGAAGATAAATTTTTTATTTTTTGATTTATCTACCTATTTCGATGGATCTCGACGCGGTGAACACTTTTGGTCCTCTTGACCAATTCTCTATCTCTGTTAGTTTCTGAGATATTTGCGAAAAAAAGAAAATTTTTTATTTTCTTTATTTCCGCTTTGCCATCTACCTACTCCGATAGATTTTGACGCGATGAACACTTTTGGTCCTCTTGACCAACCCTCTATCTCTGTTAGTTTCCGAGATATTCGCGAAAAAAAGAAAATTTTTTATTTTCTTTATTTTCGCTTTGCCATCTACCTATTCCGATAGATTTCGACGCGCTGAACACTTTTGGTCCTCTTGACCAACCCTCTATCTCTGTTAGTTTCCGAGATATTCGCGAAAAAAGAAAATTTTTTATTTTCTTTATTTTCGCTTTGCCATCTACCTATTCCGATAGATTTCGACGCGCTGAACACTTTTGGTCTTCTTGACCAACCCTCTATCTCTGTTAGTTTCCGAGATATTCGCGAAAAAACAAAAATTTTTTATTTTCTTTATTTTCGCTTTGCCATCTACCTATTCCGATAGATTTCGACGCGGTGAACACTTTTGGTCCTCTTGACCAACCCTCTATCTCTGTTAATTTCCGAGATATACGCGAAAAAAGAAAATTATTTTTTTTGGTTTTTTTTCGACTATTCCGATGAAGCTCGACGCACTGAACACTTTTGGTCCTCTTGACCAACCATCCATCTCTCTTAGTTTCCGAGATATTCGCGAAAAAAAGAAAATTATTTTTTTTGTTTTTTTTTCGCCTATTCCGATAGATTTTGACGCGCTGAACACTTTTGGTCCTCTTGACCAACCCTCTATCTCTGTTAGTTTCCGAGATATTCGCGAAAAAAAGAAAATTTTTTATTTTCTTTATTTTCGCTTTGCCATCTACCTACTCCGATAGATTTCGACGCGCTGAACACTTTTGGTCCTCTTGACCAACCCTCTATCTCTGTTAGTTTCCGAGATATTCGCGAAAAAAAAAAAATTTTTTATTTTCTTTATTTTCGCTTTGCCATCTACCTATTCCGATAGATTTCGACGCGCTGAACACTTTTGGTCCTCTTGACCAACCCTCTATCTCTGTTAGTTTCCGAGATATTCGCGAAAAAAAGAAAATTCTTTATTTTCTTTATTTTCGTTTTGCTATCTACCTATTCCGATAGATTTCGACGCGCTGAACACTTTTGGTCCTCTTGACCAACCCTCTATCTCTGTTAGTTTCCGAGATATTCGCGAAAAAACAAAAATTTTTTATTTTCTTTATTTTCGCTTTGCCATCTACCTATTCCGATAGATTTCGACGCGGTGAACACTTTTGGTCCTCTTGACCAACCCTCTATCTGTTAATTTCCGAGATATACGCGAAAAAAGAAAATTATTTTTTTTGGTTTTTTTTCGACTATTCCGATGAAGCTCGACGCACTGAACACTTTTGGTCCTCTTGACCAACCCTCTATCTCTCTTAGTTTTCGAGATATTCGCGAAAAAAGAAAATTATTTTTTTTTGTTTTTTTTTCGCCTATTCCGATGGAGCTCGACGCGCTGAACACTTTTGGTCCTCTTGACTAACCCTCTATCTCTCTTAGTTTTCGAGATATTCGCGAAAGAAGAAAATTATTTTTTTTTGTTTTTTTTTCGCCTATTCCGATGGAGCTCGACGCGCTGAACACTTTTGGTCCTCTTGACTAACCCTCTATCTCTCTTAGTTTTCGAGATATTCGCGAAAAAGAAAATTATTTTTTTTGTTTTTTTTCGCCTATTCCGATAGATTTTGACGCGCTGAACACTTTTGGTCCTCTTGACCAACCCTTTATCTCTGTTAGTTTCCGAGATATTCGCGAAAAAAGAAAAATTTTTTATTTTCTTTATTTCCGCTTTGCCATCTACCTACTCCGATAGATTTTGACGCGATGAACACTTTTGGTCCTCTTGACCAACCCTCTATCTCTGTTAGTTTCCGAGATATTCGCGAAAAAAAAAAATTTTTTATTTTCTTTATTTTCGCTTTGCCATCTACCTATTCCGATAGATTTCGACGCGCTGAACACTTTTGGTCCTCTTGACCAACCCTCTATCTCTGTTAGTTTCCGAGATATTCGCGAAAAAAAGAAAATTCTTTATTTTCTTTATTTTCGCTTTGCCATTTACTTATTCCGATAGATTTCGACGCGCTGAACACTTTTGGTCTTCTTGACCAACCCTCTATCTCTGTTAGTTTCCGAGATATTCGCGAAAAA
>JASTWQ010001144.1:27500-29992 GCA_035220615.1 Leptothorax acervorum
GGTTAGGTTAGGTTAGGTTAGGTTAGGTTAGGTTAGGTTAGGTTAGGTTAGGTTAGGTTAGGTTAGGTTAGGTTAGGTTAGGTTAGGTTAGGTTAGGTTAGGTTAGGTTAGGTTAGGTTAGGTAGGTTAGGTTAGGTTAGGTTAGGTTAGGTTAGGTTAGGTTAGGTTAGGTTAGGTTAGGTTAGGTTAGGTTAGGTTAGGTTAGGTTAGGTTAGGTTAGGTTAGGTTAGGTTAGGTTAGGTTAGGTTAGGTAGGTTAGGTTAGGTTAGGTTAGGTTAGGTTAGGTTAGGTTAGGTTAGGTTAGGTTAGGTTAGGTTAGGTTAGGTTAGGTTAGGTTAGGTTAGGTTAGGTTAGGTTAGGTTAGGTTAGGTTAGGTTAGGTTAGGTTAGGTTAGGTTAGGTTAGGTTAGGTTAGGTTAGGTTAGGTTAGGTTAGGTTAGGTTAGGTTAGGTTAGGTTAGGTTAGGTTAGGTTAGGTTAGGTTAGGTTAGGTTAGGTTAGGTTAGGTTAGGTTAGGTTAGGTTAGGTTAGGTTAGGTTAGGTTAGGTTAGGTTAGGTTAGGTTAGGTTAGGTTAGGTTAGGTTAGGTTAGGTTAGGTTAGGTTAGGTTAGGTTAGGTTAGGTTAGGTTAGGTTAGGTTAGGTTAGGTTAGGTTAGGTTAGGTTAGGTTAGGTTAGGTTAGGTTAGGTTAGGTTAGGTTAGGTT
Organism: Leptothorax acervorum; assembly: GCA_035220615.1. NCBI lineage: Eukaryota > Metazoa > Arthropoda > Insecta > Hymenoptera > Formicidae > Leptothorax > Leptothorax acervorum. The sequence goes on from JASTWQ010001144.1 coordinate 28,203, forward strand.
AGGTTAGGTTAGGTTAGGTTAGGTTAGGTTAGGTTAGGTTAGGTTAGGTTAGGTTAGGTTAGGTTAGGTTAGGTTAGGTTAGGTTAGGTTAGGTTAGGTTAGGTTAGGTTAGGTTAGGTTAGGTTAGGTTAGGTTAGGTTAGGTTAGGTTAGGTTAGGTTAGGTTAGGTTAGGTTAGGTTAGGTTAGGTTAGGTTAGGTTAGGTTAGGTTAGGTTAGGTTAGGTTAGGTTAGGTTAGGTTAGGTTAGGTTAGGTTAGGTTAGGTTAGGTAGGTTAGGTTAGGTTAGGTTAGGTTAGGTTAGGTTAGGTTAGGTTAGGTTAGGTTAGGTTAGGTTAGGTTAGGTTAGGTTAGGTTAGGTTAGGTTAGGTTAGGTTAGGTTAGGTTAGGTTAGGTTAGGTTAGGTTAGGTTAGGTTAGGTTAGGTTAGGTTAGGTTAGGTTAGGTTAGGTTAGGTTAGGTTAGGTTAGGTTAGGTTAGGTTAGGTTAGGTTAGGTTAGGTTAGGTTAGGTTAGGTTAGGTTAGGTTAGGTTAGGTTAGGTTAGGTTAGGTTAGGTTAGGTTAGGTTAGGTTAGGTTAGGTTAGGTTAGGTTAGGTTAGGTTAGGTTAGGTTAGGTTAGGTTAGGTTAGGTTAGGTTAGGTTAGGTTAGGTTAGGTTAGGTTAGGTTAGGTTAGGTTAGGTTAGGTTAGGTTAGGTTAGGTTAGGTTAGGTTAGGTTAGGTTAGGTTAGGTTAGGTTAGGTTAGGTCAGGTTAGGTTAGGTTAGGTTAGGTTAGGTTAGGTTAGGTTAGGTTAGGTTAGGTTAGGTTAGGTTAGGTTAGGTTAGGTTAGGTTAGGTCAGGTTAGGTTAGGTTAGGTTAGGTTAGGTTAGGTTAGGTTAGGTTAGGTTAGGTTAGGTTAGGTTAGGTTAGGTTAGGTTAGGTTAGGTTAGGTTAGGTTAGGTTAGGTTAGGTTAGGTTAGGTTAGGTTAGGTTAGGTTAGGTTAGGTTAGGTTAGGTTAGGTTAGGTTAGGTTAGGTTAGGTTAGGTTAGGTTAGGTTAGGTTAGGTTAGGTTAGGTTAGGTTAGGTTAGGTTAGGTTAGGTTAGGTTAGGTTAGGTTAGGTTAGGTTAGGTTAGGTTAGGTTAGGTTAGGTTAGGTTAGGTTAGGTTAGGTTAGGTTAGGTCAGGTTAGGTTAGGTTAGGTTAGGTTAGGTTAGGTTAGGTTAGGTTAGGTTAGGTTAGGTTAGGTTAGGTTAGGTTAGGTTAGGTTAGGTTAGGTTAGGTTAGGTTAGGTTAGGTTAGGTTAGGTTAGGTTAGGTTAGGTTAGGTAGGTTAGGTTAGGTTAGGTTAGGTTAGGTTAGGTTAGGTTAGGTTAGGTTAGGTTAGGTTAGGTTAGGTTAGGTTAGGTTAGGTTAGGTTAGGTTAGGTTAGGTTAGGTTAGGTTAGGTTAGGTTAGGTTAGGTTAGGTTAGGTTAGGTTAGGTTAGGTTAGGTTAGGTTAGGTTAGGTTAGGTTAGGTTAGGTTAGGTCAGGTTAGGTTAGGTTAGGTTAGGTTAGGTTAGGTTAGGTTAGGTTAGGTTAGGTTAGGTTAGGTTAGGTTAGGTTAGGTTAGGTTAGGTTAGGTTAGGTTAGGTTAGGTTAGGTTAGGTTAGGTTAGGTTAGGTTAGGTTAGGTTAGGTCAGGTTAGGTTAGGTTAGGTTAGGTTAGGTTAGGTTAGGTTAGGTTAGGTTAGGTTAGGTTAGGTTAGGTTAGGTTAGGTTAGGTTAGGTTAGGTTAGGTTAGGTTAGGTTAGGTTAGGTTAGGTTAGGTTAGGTTAG
>JASTWQ010001145.1:0-29960 GCA_035220615.1 Leptothorax acervorum
AAATCCATTAACAAATACTCAAAGATGTAAATATTAATTTATAAAGGAAAATTAATATATATTCTGCAGGTTATTGAGTTACATATATTTTATTATAATAACAGTTGTTAGATATATAATTTTATTTATTACATTTTAGCACAAAAAGAACCCGTGCCTTAAGGACATCAAGTGCACAATACGAAGAATTGATTACTTACATGGAATCACATTCCGAGTTTACAGCTGGCAAGTTTCTAACAAAGGAAAAAAAGGTACATCACATAAAACAATAGGAAGAATTAACAATAAAATTAAACGCATTGTCTAGTGGCACTCAAAAATCAACCAAACAATAAAACGGTAAGATATTTAGATAATTAATTAGCTACAGACTCTCGCTATTAAAACTAAGAATAAAAAATAAAAATTGGGCTATGAGAGTCAAACGCGGTTATTCGTACGTGAGCTTAAGTCAAGTACTTGTTATTAACAATTATTATAAAAACTATTATTTGTATCGAATTATAGTTTTTATCATAATTTTAAATAACTAGTACTTGATTTAAGCTTACGTACAGATAACCGTGTTTGATTCTCACATATCTCAATTTTTATTTTTTATTTTTAGTGGTAAATATTTTTTAGTGAAAACTGTATAAGTACTTTGATTTTCCAGTTAAATTGTCATAATTTTCTTTGTGCAATGTTAAAATTTTTCACTTTTTGATGTGAAGGTATTATAATGCATATCTATGTTTAATTATTATTGATTTACATTGCTGAGTGAGAAATCATAGCATTGAATTAATGTTACTGTTGGTTAATGTTTATTGCATTATTATGTATATTAATTATAGCAATTTTGCTACATCATGCTTACTGTACAATGTATATTAATGTCCCATTTACTGTGTAGAATATTAATCTTTAGAATATTAATCTTTGTTGTGTTAGAATTTTGGAAAATCTGGTATTGAAATGTGGATTCTTAGAGAACATCTAACTTTATAAATTTATTGTTTTAGAACTGTACTATTTTTATTAATTAATATAATGTATAATATTAATTGCTTTTCTACACACGGAAAAAAAAATTTACTTGTAACAAGTAAATCTTGCTAGGGACTATTGGAGTAATTTATTTCTTTGTAGCAATAAAATTTTACTTGAAACAAGTAAATTTTTCGTGTATTAATAGGTCCCCTGTTAAACTCTTACTTCTTTCGCTGACCAATCAGACGGTTTAAAAGTTGTCGGTAAAACGTTTTCGTCCTACCCGGGGTACCTCGATAAAAGTTGTCGGTCATAACCGACATCGTCGGTCATGACCGACGGTCGTCGGAACGCGTTCGTCGTTAGGACGCGTACAGAATAGCTTTTATCGATACGTGTCGCTCGACGCTGTTAACGACACCGACGACCATCGGTAAACGTGTACAGAATTGGGCCCCAGCGCGTCGAAATCTATCGGAATAGGTAAATGGAAAAGCGAAAATAAAGAAAATAAAAAATTTTCTATTTTTCGCGAATATCTCAGAAACTAACAGAGATAGAGGGTTGGTCAAGAGGCCCAAAAGTGTTCACCGCGTCGAGATCCATCGAAATAGGTAGATAAATAAAAAAAAAAATTTTTTTTATTTCGCGAATATCTCGGAACCTAACAAAGATAGGGGGTTGGTCAAGAGGACGAAAAGTGTTCAGCGCGTCGAGATCCATCGAAATAAGTTGATAAATAAAAAAAAAGAAATTTTTTTTTATTACGCGAATATCTCGGAAACTAAGAGAGATAGACGGTTGGTCAAGAGGGCCAAAAGTGTTCAGCGCGTCGAGATCCATCGAAATAGGTAGATAAATAATGAAAAAAAAAATTTTTGTTTTTTCGCGAATATCTCGGAAACTAACAGAGATAGAGGGTAGGTCAAGAGGACTAAAAGTGTTCAGCGCGTCGAAATCTATCGGAATAAATAAATGGCAAAGCGAAAATAAAGAAAATAAAAAATTTTATTTTTTTCATGAATATCTCGGAAACTAACAGAGATAGAGGGTTGGTCAAGAGGACCAAAAGTGTTCAGCGCGTCGAAATCTATCGGAATAGGTAAATGGCAAAGCGAAAATAAAGAAAATAAAAAATTTTATTTTTTTCGCGAATATCTCGGAAACTAACAGAGATAGAGGGTTGGTCAAGAGGACGAAAAGTGTTTAGCGCGTCGAGATCCATCGAAATAGGTTGATAAATAAAAAAAAGAAATTTTTTTTTATTACGCGAATATCTCGGAAACTAAGAGAGATAGACGGTTGGTCAAGAGGCCCAAGTGTTCACCGCGTCGAGATCCATCGAAATAGGTAGATAAATAAAAAAAAAAATTTTTTTTATTTCGCGAATATCTCGGAACCTAACAAAGATAGGGGGTTGGTCAAGAGGACGAAAAGTGTTCAGCGCGTCGAGATCCATCGAAATAGGTTGATAAATAAAAGAAAAAAATTTTTTTTATTTCGCGCATATCTCGGAAACTAAGAGAGATAGACGGTTGGTCAAGAGAGCCAAAAGTGTTCAGCGCGTCGAGATCCATCGAAATAGGTAGATAAATAAAGAAAAAAAACATTTTTCTTTTTTCGCAAATATCTCGGAAACTAAGAGAGATAGACGGTTGATCAAGAAGACCAAAAGTGTTCAGCGCGTCGAGATCCATCGAAATAGGTAAATAAATAAAAAAAAAATTTTTTTTATTTCGCGAATATCTCGGAAACTAACAGAGATAGAGGGTTGGTCAAGAGGACCAAAAGTGTTCAGCGCGTCGAGATCCATCGAAATAGGTAGATAAATCAAAAAATAAAAAATTTATATTCTTTCGCGAATATCTCGGAAACTAACAGAGATAGAGGGTTGGTCAAGAGGACCAAAAGTGCTCAGCGCGTCGAAATCTATCGGAATAGGTAGATGGCAAAGCGAAAATAAAGAAAATAAAAAATTTTCTTTTTTTCGCGAATATCTCGGAAACTAACAGAGATAGAGGGTTGGTCAAGAGGACCAAAAGTGTTCAGCGCGTCGAAATCTATCGGAATAGGTAGATGGCAAAGCGAAAATAAAGAAAATAAAAAATTTTCTTTTTTTCGCGAATATCTCGGAAACTAACAGAGATAGAGGGTTGGTCAAGAGGACGAAAAGTGTTCAGCGCGTCGAGATCCATCGAAATAGGTTGATAAATAAAAAAAAAAAATTTTTTTTTATTTCGCGAATATCTCGGAAACTAAGAGAGATAGACGGTTGGTCAAGAGGGCCAAAAGTGTTCAGCGCGTCGAGATCCATCGAAATAGGTAGATAAATAAAAAAAAAAATTTTTTTTATTTCGCGAATATCTCGGAACCTAACAAAGATAGGGGGTTGGTCAAGAGGACGAAAAGTGTTCAGCGCGTCGAGATCCATCGAAATAGGTTGATAAATAAAAGAAAAAAATTTTTTTTATTTCGCGCATATCTCGGAAACTAAGAGAGATAGACGGTTGGTCAAGAGAGCCAAAAGTGTTCAGCGCGTCGAGATCCATCGAAATAGGTAGATAAATAAAGAAAAAAAACATTTTTCTTTTTTCGCAAATATCTCGGAAACTAAGAGAGATAGACGGTTGATCAAGAAGACCAAAAGTGTTCAGCGCGTCGAGATCCATCGAAATAGGTAAATAAATAAAAAAAAAATTTTTTTTATTTCGCGAATATCTCGGAACCTAACAAAGATAGGGGGTTGGTCAAGAGGACGAAGTGTTCAGCGCGTCGAGATCCATCGAAATAGGTAGATAAATCAAAAAATAAAAAATTTATATTCTTTCGCGAATATCTCGGAAACTAACAGAGATAGAGGGTTGGTCAAGAGGACCAAAAGTGTTCACCGCGTCGAGCTCCATCGGAATAGGCGAAAAAAAAACAAAAAAAAATAATTTTCTTTTTTCGCGAATATCTCGAAAACTAAGAGAGATAGAGGGTTAGTCAAGAGGACCAAAAGTGTTCAGCGCGTCGAGCTTCATCGGAATAGGCGAAAAAAAAACAAAAAAAAATAATTTTCTTTTTTCGCGTATATCTCGGAAACTAACAGAGATAGAGGGTTGGTCAAGAGGACCAAAAGTGTTCAGCGCGTCGAGATCCATCGAAATAGGTAGATAAATCAAAAAATAAAAAATTTATATTCTTTCGCGAATATCTCGGAAACTAACAGAGATAGAGGGTTGGTCAAGAGGACCAAAAGTGTTCACCGCGTCGAGCTCCATCGGAATAGGCGAAAAAAAAACAAAAAAAATAATTTTCTTTTTTCGCGAATATCTCGAAAACTAAGAGAGATAGAGGGTTAGTCAAGAGGACCAAAAGTGTTCAGCGCGTCGAGCTTCATCGGAATAGGCGAAAAAAAAACAAAAAAAAATAATTTTCTTTTCTCGCGTATATCTCGGAAATTAACAGAGATAGAGGGTTGGTCAAGAGGACCAAAAGTGTTCACCGCGTCGAAATCTATCGGAATAGGTAGATGGCAAAGCGAAAATAAAGAAAATAAAAAATTTCTTTTTTTCGCGAATATCTCGGAAACTAACAGAGATAGAGGGTTGGTCAAGAGGACCAAAAGTGTTCAGCGCGTCGAAATCTATCGGAATAGGTAAATGGCAAAGCGAAAATAAAGAAAATAAAAAATTTTCTTTTTTTCGCGAATATCTCGGAAACTAACAGAGATAGAGGGTTGGTCAAGAGGACCAAAAGTGTTCAGCGCGTCGAAATCTATCGGAATAGGTAAATGGCAAAGCGAAAATAAAGAAAATAAAAAATTTTCTTTTTTTCGCGAATATCTCAGAAACTAACAGAGATAGAGGGTTGGTCAAGAGGACCAAAAGTGTTCACCGCGTCGAGATCCATCGAAATAGGTAGATAAATCAAAAAATAAAAAATTTATCTTCTTTCGCGAATATCTCGGAAACTAACAGAGATAGAGGGTTGGTCAAGAGGACCAAAAGTGTTCAGCGCGTCGAAATCTATCGGAATAGGTAGATAGCAAAGCGAAAATAAAGAAAATAAAGAATTTTCTTTTTTTCGCGAATATCTCGGAAACTAACAGAGATAGAGGGTTGGTCAAGAAGACCAAAAGTGTTCAGCGCGTCGAAATCTATCGGAATAGGTAAATGGCAAAGCGAAAATAAAGAAAATAAAAAATTTTCTTTTTTTCGCGAATATCTCGGAAACTAACAGAGATAGAGGGTTGGTCAAGAGGACCAAAAGTGTTCAGCGCGTCGAGATTCATCGAAATAGGTAGATAAATAAAAAAAAAAATTTTTTTTATTTCGCGAATATCTCGGAAACTAACAGAGATAGAAGGTTGGTCAAGAGGACAAAAAGTGTTCAGCGCGTCGAGATCCATCGAAATAAGTTGATAAATAAAAAAAAGAAATTTTTTTTTATTACGCGAATATCTCGGAAACTAAGAGAGATAGACGGTTGGTCAAAGGGCCAAAAGTGTTCAGCGCGTCGAGATCCATCGAAATAGGTAGATAAATAAAGAAAAAAAAATTTTTTTTTTTTTCGCGAATATCTCGGAAACTAACAGAGATAGAGGGTTGGTCAAGAGGACCAAAAGTGTTCAGCGCGTCGAAATCTATCGGAATAGATAAATGGCAAAGCGAAAATAAAGAAAATAAAAATTTTATTTTTTTCATGAATATCTCGGAAACTAACAGAGATAGAGGGTTGGTCAAGAGGACCAAAAGTGTTCAGCGCGTCGAAATCTATCGGAATAGGTAAATGGCAAAGCGAAAATAAAGAAAATAAAAAATTTTTTTTTTTTCGCGAATATCTCGGAAACTAACAGAGATAGAGGGTTGGTCAAGAGGACCAAAAGTGTTCAGCGCGTCGAGATCCATCGAAATAAGTTGATAAATAAAAAAAAGAAATTTTTTTTTATTACGCGAATATCTCGGAAACTAAGAGAGATAGACGGTTGGTCAAAAGGGCCAAAAGTGTTCAGCGCGTCGAGATCCATCGAAATAGGTAGATAAATAATGAAAAAAAAATTTTTTGTTTTTTCGCGAATATCTCGGAAACTAACAGAGATAGAGGGTAGGTCAAGAGGACTAAAAGTGTTCAGCGCGTCGAAATCTATCGGAATAAATAAATGGCAAAGCGAAAATAAAGAAAATAAAAAATTTTATTTTTTCATGAATATCTCGGAAACTAACAGAGATAGAGGGTTGGTCAAGAGGACCAAAAGTGTTCAGCGCGTCGAAATCTATCGGAATAGGTAAATGGCAAAGCGAAAATAAAGAAAATAAAAAATTTTCTTTTTTTCGCGAATATCTCGGAAACTAACAGAGATAGAGGGTTGGTCAAGAGGACGAAAAGTGTTTAGCGCGTCGAGATCCATCGAAATAAGTTGATAAATAAAAAAAAGAAATTTTTTTTTTTTACGCGAATATCTCGGAAACTAAGAGAGATAGACGGTTGGTCAAAAGGGCCAAAAGTGTTCAGCGCGTCGAGATCCATCGAAATAGGTAGATAAATAATGAAAAAAAAATTTTTTGTTTTTTCGCGAATATCTCGGAAACTAAGAGAGATAGACTGTTGATCAAGAAGACCAAAAGTGTTCAGCGCGTCGAGATCCATCGAAATAGGTAGATAAATAAAAAAAAAATTTTTTTATTTCGCGAATATCTCGGAACCTAACAAAGATAGGGGGTTGGTCAAGAGGACGAAAAGTGTTCAGCGCGTCGAGATCCATCGAAATAAGTTGATAAATAAAAAAAAAGAAATTTTTTTTTATTACGCGAATATCTCGGAAACTAAGAGAGATAGACGGTTGGTCAAGAGGGCCAAAAGTGTTCAGCGCGTCGAGATCCATCGAAATAGGTAGATAAATAAAGAAAAAATTTTTTTTTTTTCGCGAATATCTCGGAAACTAACAGAGATAGAGGGTTGGTCAAGAGGACCAAAAGTGTTCACCGCGTCGAGCTCCATCGGAATAGGCGAAAAAAAAACAAAAAAAAATAATTTTCTTTTTTCGCGAATATCTCGAAAACTAAGAGAGATAGAGGGTTAGTCAAGAGGACCAAAAGTGTTCAGCGCGTCGAGCTTCATCGGAATAGGCGAAAAAAAACAAAAAAAAATAATTTTCTTTTTTCGCGAATATCTCGGAAACTAACAGAGATAGAGGGTTGGTCAAGAGGACCAAAAGTGTTCAGCGCGTCGAAATCTATCGGAATAGGTAAATGGCAAAGCGAAAATAAAGAAAATAAAAAATTTTCTTTTTTTCGCGAATATCTCGGAAACTAACAGAGATAGAGGGTTGGTCAAGAGGACCAAAAGTGTTCAGCGCGTCGAAATCTATCGGAATAGGTAAATGGCAAAGCGAAAATAAAGAAAATAAAAAATTTTCTTTTTTTCGCGAATATCTCAGAAACTAACAGAGATAGAGGGTTGGTCAAGAGGACCAAAAGTGTTCACCGCGTCGAGATCCATCGAAATAGGTAGATAAATCAAAAAATAAAAAATTTTTCTTCTTTCGCGAATATCTCGGAAACTAACAGAGATAGAGGGTTGGTCAAGAGGACCAAAAGTGTTCAGCGCGTCGAAATCTATCGGAATAGGTAGATAGCAAAGCGAAAATAAAGAAAATAAAGAATTTTCTTTTTTTCGCGAATATCTCGGAAACTAACAGAGATAGAGGGTTGGTCAAGAGGACCAAAAGTGTTCAGCGCGTCGAAATCTATCGGAATAGGTAAATGGTAAAGCGAAAATAAAGAAAATAAAAAATTTTCTTTTTTTCGCGAATATCTCAGAAACTAACAGAGATAGAGGGTTGGTCAAGAGGACCAAAAGTGTTCAGCGCGTCGAGATCCATCGAAATAGGTAGATAAATAAAAAAAAAAATTTTTTTTATTTCGCGAATATCTCGGAACCTAACAGAGATAGAGGGTTGGTCAAGAGGACGAAAAGTGTTCAGCGCGTCGAGATCCATCGAAATAGGTAGATAAATAAAAAAAAGAAATTTTTTTTTATTTCGCGAATATCTCGGAAACTAAGAGAGATAGACGGTTGGTCAAGAGGGCCAAAAGTGTTCAGCGCGTCGAGATCCATCGAAATAGGTAGATAAATAAAGAAAAAAAATTTTTTATTTTTTCGCGAATATCTCGGAAACTAACAGAGATAGAGGGTAGGTCAAGAGGACTAAAAGTGTTCAGCGCGTCGAAATCTATCGGAATAAATAAATGGCAAAGCGAAAATAAAGAAAATAAAAATTTTCTTTTTTCATGAATATCTCGGAAACTAACAGAGATAGAGGGTTGGTCAAGAGGACCAAAAGTGTTCAGCGCGTCGAAATCTATCGGAATAGGTAAATGGCAAAGCGAAAATAAAGAAAATACAAAATTTTTTTTTTTTCGCGAATATCTCGGAAACTAAGAGAGATAGACGGTTGGTCAAAAGGGCCAAAAGTGTTCAGCGCGTCGAGATCCATCGAAATAGGTAGATAAATAATGAAAATAAAAAACTTTTGTTTTTTCGCGAATATCTCGGAAACTAACAGAGATAGAGGGTAGGTCAAGAGGACTAAAAGTGTTCAGCGCGTCGAAATCTATCGGAATAAATAAATGGCAAAGCGAAAATAAAGAAAATAAAAAATTTTATTTTTTCGCGAATATCTCGGAAACTAACAGAGATAGAGGGTTGGTCAAGAGGACCAAAAGTGTTCAGCGCGTCGAAATCTATCGGAATAGGTAAATGGCAAAGCGAAAATAAAGAAAATAAAAAATTTTCTTTTTTTCGCGAATATCTCGGAAACTAACAGAGATAGAGGGTTGGTCAAGAGGACGAAAAGTGTTTAGCGCGTCGAGATCCATCGAAATAGGTTGATAAATAAAAGAAAAAAATTTTTTTTATTTCGCGCATATCTCGGAAACTAAGAGAGATAGACGGTTGGTCAAGAGAGCCAAAAGTGTTCAGCGCGTCGAGATCCATCGAAATAGGTAGATAAATAAAGAAAAAAAACATTTTTCTTTTTTCGCAAATATCTCGGAAACTAAGAGAGATAGACGGTTGATCAAGAAGACCAAAAGTGTTCAGCGCGTCGAGATCCATCGAAATAGGTAGATAAATAAAAAAAAAAATTTTTTTATTTCGCGAATATCTCGGAACCTAACAAAGATAGGGGGTTGGTCAAGAGGACGAAAAGTGTTCAGCGCGTCGAGATCCATCGAAATAAGTTGATAAATAAAAAAAAAGAAATTTTTTTTTATTACGCGAATATCTCGGAAACTAAGAGAGATAGACGGTTGGTCAAGAGGGCCAAAAGTGTTCAGCGCGTCGAGATCCATCGAAATAGGTTGATAAATAAAAGAAAAAAATTTTTTTTATTTCGCGCATATCTCGGAAACTAAGAGAGATAGACGGTTGGTCAAGAGAGCCAAAAGTGTTCAGCGCGTCGAGATCCATCGAAATAGGTAGATAAATAAAGAAAAAAAACATTTTTCTTTTTTCGCAAATATCTCGGAAACTAAGAGAGATAGACGGTTGATCAAGAAGACCAAAAGTGTTCAGCGCGTCGAGATCCATCGAAATAGGTAGATAAATAAAAAAAAAAATTTTTTTATTTCGCGAATATCTCGGAACCTAACAAAGATAGGGGGTTGGTCAAGAGGACGAAAAGTGTTCAGCGCGTCGAGATCCATCGAAATAAGTTGATAAATAAAAAAAAAGAAATTTTTTTTTATTACGCGAATATCTCGGAAACTAAGAGAGATAGACGGTTGGTCAAGAGGGCCAAAAGTGTTCAGCGCGTCGAGATCCATCGAAATAGGTAGATAAATAAAGAAAAAAAACATTTTTCTTTTTTCGCAAATATCTCGGAAACTAAGAGAGATAGAGGGTTAGTCAAGAGGACCAAAAGTGTTCAGCGCGTCGAGATCCATCGAAATAGGTAGATAAATCAAAAAATAAAAAATTTATATTCTTTCGCGAATATCTCGGAAACTAACAGAGATAGAGGGTTGGTCAAGAGGACCAAAAGTGTTCACCGCGTCGAGCTCCATCGGAATAGGCGAAAAAAAAACAAAAAAAAATAATTTTCTTTTTTCGCGAATATCTCGAAAACTAAGAGAGATAGAGGGTTAGTCAAGAGGACCAAAAGTGTTCAGCGCGTCGAGCTTCATCGGAATAGGCGAAAAAAAAACAAAAAAAAATAATTTTCTTTTTTCGCGTATATCTCGGAAATTAACAGAGATAGAGGGTTGGTCAAGAGGACCAAAAGTGTTCAGCGCGTCGAAATCTATCGGAATAGGTAGATAGCAAAGCGAAAATAAAGAAAATAAAGAATTTCTTTTTTTCGCGAATATCTCGGAAACTAACAGAGATAGAGGGTTGGTCAAGAGGACCAAAAGTGTTCAGCGCGTCGAAATCTATCGGAATAGGTAAATGGCAAAGCGAAAATAAAGAAAATAAAAAATTTTCTTTTTTTCGCGAATATCTCGGAAACTAACAGAGATAGAGGGTTGGTCAAGAGGACCAAAAGTGTTCAGCGCGTCGAAATCTATCGGAATAGGTAAATGGCAAAGCGAAAATAAAGAAAATAAAAAATTTTCTTTTTTTCGCGAATATCTCAGAAACTAACAGAGATAGAGGGTTGGTCAAGAGGACCAAAAGTGTTCACCGCGTCGAGATCCATCGAAATAGGTAGATAAATCAAAAAATAAAAAATTTTTCTTCTTTCGCGAATATCTCGGAAACTAACAGAGATAGAGGGTTGGTCAAGAGGACCAAAAGTGTTCAGCGCGTCGAAATCTATCGGAATAGGTAGATAGCAAAGCGAAAATAAAGAAAATAAAGAATTTTCTTTTTTTCGCGAATATCTCGGAAACTAACAGAGATAGAGGGTTGGTCAAGAGGACCAAAAGTGTTCAGCGCGTCGAAATCTATCGGAATAGGTAAATGGCAAAGCGAAAATAAAGAAAATAAAAAATTTTCTTTTTTTCGCGAATATCTCAGAAACTAACAGAGATAGAGGGTTGGTCAAGAGGACCAAAAGTGTTCACCGCGTCGAGATCCATCGAAATAGGTAGATAAATCAAAAAATAAAAAATTTTCTTCTTTCGCGAATATCTCGGAAACTAACAGAGATAGAGGGTTGGTCAAGAGGACCAAAAGTGTTCAGCGCGTCGAAATCTATCGGAATAGGTAAATGGCAAAGCGAAAATAAAGAAAATAAAGAATTTTCTTTTTTTCGCGAATATCTCGGAAACTAACAGAGATAGAGGGTTGGTCAAGAGGACCAAAAGTGTTCAGCGCGTCGAAATCTATCGGAATAGGTAAATGGCAAAGCGAAAATAAAGAAAATAAAGAATTTTCTTTTTTTCGCGAATATCTCGGAAACTAACAGAGATAGAGGGTTGGTCAAGAGGACCAAAAGTGTTCAGCGCGTCGAAATCTATCGGAATAGGTAAATGGCAAAGCGAAAATAAAAAAAATAAAGAATTTTCTTTTTTCGCGAATATCTCGGAAACTAACAGAGATAGAGGGTTGGTCAAGAGGACCAAAAGTGTTCAGCGCGTCGAAATCTATCGGAATAGGTAAATGGCAAAGCGAAAATAAAGAAAATAAAGAATTTTCTTTTTTTCGCGAATATCTCGGAAACTAACAGAGATAGAGGGTTGGTCAAGAGGACCAAAAGTGTTCAGCGCGTCGAAATCTATCGGAATAGGTAAATGGCAAAGCGAAAATAAAGAAAATAAAGAATTTTCTTTTTTTCGCGAATATCTCGGAAACTAACAGAGATAGAGGGTTGGTCAAGAGGACCAAAAGTGTTCAGCGCGTCGAAATCTATCGGAATAGGCGAAAAAAAACAGAAAAACCAAGTTTTTGCCGTAACTTGTAAAACCACCCGCCGGTAAAGCAGTTTTCTTGGAAATGATTTTTTTTCGCGGCTAACATGTGTAACCACCCGTCGGTAAGGCAGTTTTCTTGGAAATGATTATCCTTTGAAGCTAGCATGTGTAACCGCCCGTCGGTAAGGTAGATTTTTTGGAAATGATTATTATTCGAAGCTAGCATGTGTAACCGCCCGTCGGTAAGGTAAATTTCTTGGGAATGCTTATTTTTCGAAGCTAGCATGTGTAACCGCCCGTCGGTAAGGTAGATTACTTGGAAATGCTTATTTTTCGAAGCTAACATGTGTAACCGCCCGTCGGTAAGGTAGATTTCTTGGAAATGATCATCCTTTGAAGCTAACTTGTCAAACCACCCGTCGGCAAGGCAGTTGTCTTCGATTTTATTATCTGTTGCCGCTACTAAATTATTAATAACTCGACAAGTAAAGCAGCTGGAGGAATGATCGTGGGCTCCTCTTTTTCGTCCCGAAAAGCACTATAAGTAACATAAAGGGCGATCCTTAATCTCTGCCCGTTGCCGAGATAGCAATTTTTAAAAAAATTTTTAAGTTATTAATAACTTGAAAAGTAAAGCAGCTGGAGGAATGATCGTGGGCTCGTCTCGTTCGTCTCGAAAAGCACTATAAGTAGCATAAAGGGCGATCCTTAATCTCTGCCCGTTGCCGAGATACCAATTTTTAAAAAAATTCCAAAAATTATTAATAACTTGAAAACTAAAGCAGCTAGAGGAATGATCGTAGGCTCGTTTCGTTCGTCTCGAAAAGCACTATAAGTAGCATAAAGGGCGATCCTTAATCTCTGCCCGTTGCCGAGATACCAATTTTTAAAGAAATTCCAAAAATTATTAATAACTTGAAAACTAATGCAGCTGGAGGAATGATCGTGGGCTCGTCTCGTTCGTCTCGAAAAGCACTATAAGTAGCATAAAGGGCGATACTTAATTTCTGCCCGTTGCCGAGATAGCAATTTTTAAAAAAATTTTTAAAATTATTAATAACTCGAAAAGTAAAGCAGCTGGAGGAATGATCGTGGGCTCGTCTCGTTCGTCTCGAAAAGCACTATAAATACCATAAAGAGCGATCCTTAATGTCTGCCCGTTGCCGAGATACCAATTTTTAAAAAAATTCCAAAAATTATTTATAACTCTAAAAGTAAAGCAGCTGGAGGAATGATCGTGGGCTCGTCTCGTTCGTCTCAAAAAGCACTGTAAGTACCATAAAGGGCGATCCTTAATCTCTGCCCGTTGCCCAGATACCAATTTTTAAAAAATTCCAAAAATTATTAATAACTTAAAAGTAAAGCAGCTGGAAAAATGATCGTGGGCTCGTCTCGTTTGTCTCAAAAAGCACTATAAGTAGCACAAAGAGCGATCCTTAATCTCTGCCCGTTGCCCAGATACCAATTTTTAAAAAATTCCAAAAATTATTAATAACTTAAAAAGTAAAGCAGCTGGAAAAATGATCGTGGGCTCGTCTCGTTTGTCTCAAAAAGCACTATAAGTAGCACAAAGGGCGATCCTTAATCTCTGCCCGTTGCCGAGATACCAATTTTTGAAAAAATTCCAAAAATTATTAATAACTTGAAAACTAATGCAGCTGGAGGAATGATCGTGGGCTCGTCTCGTTTGTCTCGAAAAGCACTATAAGTAGCATAAAGGGCGATCCTTAATCTCTGCCCGTTGCCGAGATACCAATTTTTAAAAAAATTCCAAAAATTATTAATAACTTGAAAACTAAAGCAGCTGGAGGAATGATCGTGGGCTCGTCTCGTTCGTCTCGAAAAGCACTATAAGTAGCATAAAGGGCGATCCTTAATCTCTGCCCGTTGCCGAGATACCAATTTTTAAAAAAATTCCAAAAATTATTAATAACTTGAAAACTAATGCAGCTGGAGGAATGATCGTAAGCTCGTCTCGTTCGTCTCGAAAAGCACTATAAGTAGCATAAAGGGCGATCCTTAATCTCTGCCCGTTGCCCAGATACCAATTTTAAAAAAAATTCCAAAAATTATTAATAACTTGAAAACTAAAGCAGCTGGAAAAATGATCGTGGGCTCGTCTGGTTCGTCTCGAAAAGCACTATAAGTAGCACAAAGAGCGATCCTTAATCTCTGCCCGTTGCCAGATACCAATTTTTAAAAAAATTCCAAAAATTATTAATAACTTGAAAACTAATGCAGCTGGAGGAATGATCGTGGGCTCGTCTCGTTCGTCTCGAAAAGCACTATAAGTAGCATAAAGGGCGATACTTAATCTTTGCCCGTTGCCGAGATACCAATTTTTAAAAAAATTCCAAAAATTATTAATAACTTGAAAACTAAAGCAGCTGGAGGAATGATCGTGGGCTCGTCTCGTTCGTCTCGAAAAGCACTATAAGTAGCATAAAGGGCGATCCTTAATCTCTGCCCGTTGCCGAGATACCAATTTTAAAAAAAATTCCAAAAATTATTAATAACTTGAAAACTAAAGCAGCTGGAGGAATGATCGTGGGCTCGTCTCGTTCGTCTCGAAAAGCACTATAAGTAGCATAAAGGGCGATCCTTAATCTCTGCCCGTTGCCGAGATACCAATTTTTAAAAATATTTCAAAAATTATTAATAACTTGAAAACTAATGCAGCTGGAGGAATGATCGTGGGCTCGTCTCGTTCGTCTCGAAAAGCACTATAAGTAGCATAAAGGGCGATACTTAATCTCTGCCCGTTGCCGAGATACCAATTTTTAAAAAAATTCCAAAAATTATTAATAACTTGAAAACTAAAGCAGCTGGAGGAATGATCGTGGGCTCGTCTCGTTCGTGTCGAAAAATGCTGTAAGAAACATAAGGCCCGATCCTTGATCTGTAACCGTCCGTAAGATATAATTGTTTAAAAATATCTGGTCAATTTTTGTTATCGAATAACTCGTAAAGTACAATAGGTAGAAGAATGATCGTGGTCTCGTTGTGTTCCTCTCGAAAAATGCTACAAGGAACGTAAGGCCCGAACGTTGATCTGTAACCGTCGCAGAGATACAGATGTTGAAATGTATCTTTTCGAAATTTGTTAAACTTTGTTATGGTATAACTCGTAAAGTATAATAGGTAGAAGAATGATCGTGGTCTCGTTGTGTTCCTCTTGAAAAATCTCGGAAATAGCCACCCGTCGGTAGGGTAGTTTCCTTCGAAATAATTATTTTTTACTGCTAACTTGCCTAGCCACCCGTCGGTAGGGTAGTTTCCTTCGAAATAATTATCTTTTACTGCTAACTTGCCTAGCCACCCGTCGGTAGGGTAGTTTCCTTCGAAATGATTATCTTTTGCAGCTAACTCGTCTAGCCACCCTTCGGTAAAATAGTTTCTTCGAATTGGTTATCTTTTGCAGCTAACTTCTCTAACCGCACGTCGGTAAGGTAGTTTCCTTCGAATTGATTTGAATTGATTATCTTTTGCAGCTAACTTGCCTAGCCGCCCGTCGGTAAAATAGTTTTTTTCGAATTTATTATCTTTTGTTGCTAACTTGTCTAACCACCCGTCGGTAAGGTAGCTTTCTTCGAATTTATTATTTTTATATATCTCGGAAACTAACAGAGATAAAGTGTTGGTCAAGAGGACCAAAAGTGTTCAGCGCGTCGAGATCCATCGAAATAGGTAGATAAATAAAGAAAAAAAACATTTTTCTTTTTTCGCAAATATCTCGGAAACTAAGAGAGATAGACGGTTGGTCAAGAAGACCAAAAGTGTTCAGCGCGTCGAGATCCATCGAAATAGGTAGATAAATAAAGAAAAAAAAATATTTTCTTTTTTCGCGAATATCTCGGAAACTAAGAGAGATAGACGGTTTGTCAAGAGGAGCAAAAGTGTTCAGCGCGTCGAGATCCATCGAAATAGGTAGATAAATAAAGAAAAAAAAATATTTTCTTTTTTCGCGAATATCTCGGAAACTAAGAGAGATAGACGGTTGGTCAAGAGGACCAAAAGTGTTCAGCGCGTCGAGATCCGTCGAAATAGGTAAACGGCAAAACGAAAATAAAAACATTTCTTTGTAATGCTTTGCTTCCTCTAACAACTGGTAAAGTACAAGAGCTATGGGAATGATCGTGGTCTCATTTTGTTAATCTCGAAGAACAGCATAAAATACATAAGCCCCGATCCTTAATATCTCACCGTCACAGAAGTACAAATTATTTGAAAAGTATGCTTTGTCCAATGTTGATAAGGAATAACTCGTAAAGTACAGCAGCGAGAGGGATGATCGTGGTGTCATTTCGTTCGTCTCAAAAGACACTATAAGTAACATAAGGGGCGCTCTTTAATCTGTGACCGTTGGCGAGATTTCGATTTTTGAAAATACATCAAATTTTCTTAACAACTCGTAAAGTAGAGCAGCTAGAGGGATGATCGTGGTGTCATTTTGTTCGTCTCGAAAGACAGTATAAGTAACATAAGTGGCGGTCCTTAATCTGTGACAGTTTTCGAAATATCGATTTTTGAAAAAAATACAATCTTATTGATATCTCGTAAAGTACAGCAGCTAGAGGGATGATCGTGGTGTCATTTCGTTCGTCTCAAAAGACACTATAAGTAACATAAGGGGCGCTCTTTAATCTGTGACCGTTGGCGAGATTTCGATTTTTGAAAATACATCAAATTTTCTTAACAACTCGTAAAGTAGAGCAGCTAGAGGGATGATCGTGGTGTCATTTTGTTCGTCTCGAAAGACAGTATAAGTAACATAAGTGGCGGCCCTTAATCTGTGACCGTTGCAGAGATATCGATTTTCAAAAATTAATCTAATTTTCTTAACAACTCGTAAAGTAGAGCAGCTAAAGGGATGATCGTGGTGTCATTTTGTTCGTCTTGAAAGATAGTATAAGTAAGACAAGGGGCGCTCCTTAATCTGTGACCGTTGGCGAGATTTCAATTTTTAAAAATATATCAAATTTTCGTAACAACTCGTAAAGTAGAGCAGCTAGAGGAATGATCGTGGGCTCGTTTTGTTCGTCTCGAAGAGTCCTACCAGGAGCGTAAGCGGCGCTCCTTAATATGTCACCGTTGCCGAGATAGACATTTTTAAAAAAATTTCAAAAATTATTAATAACTCGAAAAGTAAAGCAGGTAGAGGAATGATCATGGGTTCGTTTAGTTTGTCTCGAAAGACACTATAAGTATCATAAAGGGCGATCCTCAATCTCTGACCGTTGCCAATTATAGATATTTTTAAAAAAAGTCATAAATCATTAATAACTCGAAAAGTAAAGCAGGTAGAGGAATGATCGTGGGCTCTATTTGTTTGTCTCGAAAGACACTATAAGTAACATAAAGGGCGCTCCTTAATCTCTGACCGTTGCCGAAAGAGAAATTTTTAAAAAATTTCAAAAATTATTAATAACTCGAAAAGTAAAGCAGGTAGACGAATGATCGTGGGCTCGTTTTGTTTGTATCGAAAGACACTATAAGTCACATAAAGGGCGATCCTTAATCTCTGACCGTTGCCGAGATAGAAATTTTTAAAAAAATTTATAACTTCCAAACGGGGGGTGGTGGAAGGATGGGCCCAGGCTCATTCGATCGGGCTCGACGAGGACTACATTCGGTCCTCAGACCCCAACCCCCTACCTCCAACCCTTTAGACGCTAGAGCCGAAAAACCGATTTTTGCGATATCAGCACCTCGAAGGGGGGCCGGAGGGGGGAGACCTATACCAAAATCCGAATCATAAAGAATCTCTTCAGAATCCGGTAAAAACTCAACTTCAAAAATCCTGCACCCTTCCCATAACACACCTGAGAATCCCGCAAAATGGAAGTAACTCAGTGGCAGCTAAATGTAAAAGATTATTATCATCCGAGAATCCCGCAAGATGCAGGTAACTCGGCGGCAGCTAAATGTAATAAAAGATTATTATCATTTGAGAATACCGCAAGGTATATGCAGGTAACCCGGCGGTAGCTAAATGTAATAAAAGATTATTATCATTTGAGAATACCGCAAGGTATATGCAGGTAACCCGGCGGCAGCTAAATGTAATAAAAGATTATTATCATTTGAGAATACCGCAAGGTATATGCAGGTAACCCGGCGGCAGCTAAATGTAATAAAAGATTATTATCATTTGAGAATACCGCAAGGTATATGCAGGTAACCCGGCGGCAGCTAAATGTAATAAAAGATTATTATCATTTGAGAATCCCGCAAGATAGATGCAGGTAACTCGGCGGCAGCTAAATGTAATAAAAGATTATTATCATTTGAGAATCCCGCAAGATAGATGCAGGTAACTCGGCGGCAGCTAAATGTAATAAAAGATTATTATCATTTGAGAATCCCGCAAGATAGATGCAGGTAACTCGGCGGCAGCTAAATGTAAAAGATTATTATCATTTGAGAATCCCGCAAGATAGATGCAGGTAACTCGGCGGCAGCTAAATGTAAAAGATTATTATCATTTGAGAATCCCGCAAGATTGATGCAGGTAACTCGGCGGCAGCTAAATGTAAAAGATTATTATCATCCGAGAATACCGCAAGATTAGTCCGGGAGCCAGTGAACATTTTTGCAAACTACAGGGTCGATTTGTTATAAAGAAATAACGTATGGTAAACGAGAAGAGTTACAGTAGCCAAGCTTGAAATTCAATTAAAGCTACTCGTAAGAGTATTGATTAATGTATTATCGTTTGCATATTTATACAATATTTAGTTCGACATATTGTTTTTGCACATTTATAATAATACAGTTATAATAATATAACGTATGGTAAACGAGGAGAGTTACAATAGACAACCTTGAAATTCTATCAAAGCTACTCACTGAAGAATAAATCAATGAATTATTGTTTGCATTTTAATATTTATTTTGATCTTCTGTCTGCACATTCTCAATTATAAAGTTATAAAAAAATTACGTATGGTAAACGAAAAAAGTTACAGTTTCCAAACTTGAAATTTAATTAAAACTACTCGTAAGAGTATTAATGAATGTATTATCGTTTGCATATTTATATTTAGTTCGATATCTTGTTTGCACATTTCTAATAATAGAGTTATAATAAAATAACGTATGATAAGCGAGAAAAGTTACGCAGTAGCCACGTTTGAAATTCTATCATAGCTACTCACAAAAGAATTAATCAATGTATTATTGTTTGCATTTTAATATTTATTTTGATCTTCTGTTTGCACATTTTTAATAATAAAAACTATGAGAAAGCAATGTGCAAGTTTCTACTTGTTTTTCTTGTTTTTATGTGAAGAACTCATCCCCCAAGTTTGTTGGTCTATTTCTAAATTACCCTGTATATAATGTATATATGTATAATATGACATAATATATAATTAAATTTAATTAAAATTATATAAAAATCACAATTTTGTTATAAATTTACATTTTAAAAATTTTGCATTATTTCTGCTAAAGTAAATTTTGTTACTGTACTGTATAATTTGACCGTTAATTTTCTTTTCCGTTGTAAATTGCCGAGATTTTCCGTAATGGATATTGTGCTCTAATTTTTCTTATCGGGAAATTTCTATATGCCCAGACTTTTGGCGCTCTACGGCAAGTCTCTCGGTTCTTAAGGTAGTAGTAGTAGCGTGAAACGCAAATTGTAAGAAAAATTTGAAATTTTTACTATATGTTAATAAATGTGGTATCTCACATCTGTACAACTTAAAAGTGATTGGCCATCCCGAACGCGAGATAATCACAATCAAAAATTGCATTTTTTCCATATGTATTGCATGCACAAAGCATACACAGAAATCTCGTATATTTTGAATTGTAATAATTAGAGCCAATTTAAGAAAGTGATGGAAAACGGATATATTATAGTAGAAAAACACTAGGAATACTAGTTAGAAAAAACCGAAATTATTGACCATTTAGATTTAGAAATACAATAACAAATAGACCTCGATTTTCACGATTATTCGTCGACGTAAAGAAGCGACTGGAGGAGAAAAATAATTAAAAGTTACTCAAAAAATGTTATATTTAAAAATATTTAAAAACAGAGGGAGATATCTGAAATAGAAATGTTAGACAATTAATGCGCACATATCAATATGTATGTGTACATACATACATTATAGATCGCGCTATTTTGATGTAAAGATGTAAAGTTAGAAAATCGTAAAGTTAATTTAATATAAAAATTATGTAAATTATTATTTAATTTATATTAGTATTTAATATATCGATCACATGTGAGGTGACAGGAGTAAAAAACATAACCGTAAAGTGGCCTATACACGTCGCGAGTCCGGCTCGTCTCGGTTTCCACTCGTTCGTGGGTGAGATGTTACAAGACGGGCTCGGCATCCGACGAGCCAAATTTCGGGACTATTCGGGAGTGTGTGTGTGGTGAAAAACGTTCAAGTCCGGCTCGCCGATAAATAAATAAATCGCGTTCCCGAGAGAGAGCGAGAGAGCGATATTGCCAGTCTCGAGCGTCTCCATGAAAACGAAAGAGACAGCATGTTTATGTGCAGTGACGTGACTGACGTGTACGTTAGTTGGTGCGCAAGGCTGCGTTTACATTTATCGTAATGTTAAGTTCCTTACGACGATTGTAACGCTCGACAGCTATCGTAACCTCATTATATGAGTTGACTCAACTTGAACTCGGAAGATTGTGACACTTGTCTAGCGTTACAACAGTATAACCTAACATGTCAGCCTTCTCGACGCGCGAAGAAAAGTGTGTTTATAGTTAGATATATTAACATAGATATATTGTTTACGACAGCTTCTTTGCTTACGATCACGATCGCAGCGTTACGATGGATCGTAAGCTCATTACGACGATCGTAACGTTCGTCGTGACAGTTATCGTATGAATTATTAAGGTGCGTCTACATCTATCGTAACGCTGCGATCGTGGTCGTAAGCAAAGAAGCTTTCGTAAACAATATCGTGGGTGAGATGTTACGAGACGGGCTCGGCGTCCGACGAGCCAAATTTCGGGACTATTCGGGAGTGTGTGTGTGGTGAAAAACGTTTGAGTCCGGCTCGCGAATCAAACTCGTACATGTTATGGGCCGCTTTAGATGTCCGCGTCGTCGAGAAATATTCCGTCCGCGTCGTCGCGTCCGAACACTCCGAACGAAGTGCAGTGCTGGAGTGACAGAGTTCGCGCCTTGCGGATGGCTGGTTCCTGGGATACACCCTGTGCGAGGGTCGCGAGGTTATATCTATCGTACGTATTGCTCTTTTTCGCGGTCACGCTCGCGTTTCCCGCTCGCGTTCTCTCTCTCTCTTTTTCTTTTTCTCTAATAATGACTATCAAATATATCTGATAAAATTAAGTCTAAATATTTTTTGTATTATAACACAAAAATTATATCTGACAGTGACATCCTTAATTAAATGTGCAGTGTAGTTTGTATTATAAATTATTAATTGCCTTATTTTGTTAACAAACTTTACTATACATATATTATCTACTATGACATTCTGCCAATAGCATCGTACATGCCAAATTCTGTATCAAATCTGTTTTTCTTTTGACAAAATTTATTTATAGCAAACACTGCATAATGTGCTCTCGACAAATTTGACTTTGCTTAATATATTCATATTTTGTGTCTTAATTTTTTTAATGATTTATAAATTTATACAAACTGCACTGCACATTTAAGGGCGTCAAACTCTCAGATATAATTCTTGTAAGTTATAATACAAAATATATTTACATTTGATTTTATCAGACATAAATGTCGATGTCGATAGACATTATGGCGTTTGATGTATCTATAACAAAAAGGGGTGATATCCGTACAAAATTACCTTTTACAAAAAGGTAAAAAAAAGACGCCAAGCACGCGTGGTGTACCTTGAAAAAATCGAAGTAGTTATCTTTGTACCTCGAAAAAATCCAAATAATATTTTTACCTTAAAAAACCAAAGTAATATATTTACCTTGAAAAAATCGAAGTAATATATTTATTACAAAAAAAAGAAATGATATCTTTAAATTATGCGCCAATTAAATATATATTATATCGAAAAATAACTATGGTTCTTTTAAAAAATGTATTCCCATTAAAGAGAAAAAATTAATATAAAATGTGAAAAATTTTAGTGAAAAAAACTTGGCGCTGCTAAACATAATAATATATATTAATGAAACAATTTCTATAAATGGAAAAAGTACTTTAAATTAATGTGTGAAAGTCTCTACATTCACATTGTAATTATTAATTTAATATTTTAAATTAGTTATTTATTGCTTTCAAATATTTTAAAATTTGGCAGCGCCAAGTTTTTTTCACTAAAATTTTTCACATTTTATATTAATTTTTTCTCTTTAATGGGAATACATTTTTTAAAAGAACCATAGTTATTTTTCGATATAATATATATTTAATTGGCGCATAATTTAAAGATATCATTTCTTTTTTTTGTAATAAATATATTACTTCGATTTTTTCAAGGTAAATATATTACTTTGGTTTTTTAAGGTAAAAATATTATTTGGATTTTTTCGAGGTACAAAGATAACTACTTCGATTTTTTCAAGGTTTAATATATACGTTAAATTTTGTAATTTTTTTGAAAATTCCTATAAATTTTGCTAATTCCCTAAAAATAGAGAATAGTTATTATACAAATATTTAACAAAGTTAAATAACATTTAATAAAAACACTATAATGGCGGTGTAAAAAAATTCTGTAAAATAATAGAGGAACAGTATTGTATATATTTAAAAGGATAAAGTGGCATAAATAAAAATTCAGTAAATAGAAAAGTAATAATAGTTTTTTATTCTAATTTCCAAAATAAAGAAATATGGTATAGTGGTGCTTTTATTTTATGAAAAAAGTGATCAACAAAAGTTGTTCAACGATTTATAGTCATTATACATTTAAAAGTACATATGGCAATCGTGTATTACGTAAATATTGTAAATATCAGAATTAACAATGCAGAGAAAATTAGCGTACGTGACTGGAAAGAAGGTAATAAAGTGCGACTAGGGCTACAAAAATGAAATTAGCAGTGACTGCGAAAGAATCATTCGAGCACGACTCAACGTGACTGAAAAGCTCTTTATAGGCAAGCACCGTCTTTTTCATCGACGATGTGGAGATCAAACCCGACGAGGAATCTTTGAAGAGAAGATTTTTTGTATTGTTGAATGGTCCGAAAATGTGAATTGGTCTTCGAGCGTTTACGCGATATCCTAGCCAATCCTCCATTTTTAATAAAGCTAGAATAGTATCCGTCCTAGAGATTTGCACGGTATCTTTCCTACGACCAACGACCTGGAAGAACATTGCAATTTATTTTATTTGTACAAAGAAATGTTAAACATTAATGTTACGTATTATATAGTCTTTTAATGTTTTAAAATTTATATTTCTCTCCTACGTCAGCATATTTTTTTATTGTTTTTGTGTACATAAGTCTTTTTTATGTACTCCAATTAATAATAAAATAGTACAATTATTACTGTATTAATAATATTAAGGATTTTTAACATAAATATTATCAATTTAACAGAAAAATTTCTCAAATTAAACGCAATAACGTAAGCTATATAAAAAATTTATATAATGCACTTTTAATAGATTAATTTAAAGATTAAATAATTTCTAAAAAACTTATTTACCTCGCTGTCGATTGTTACCGATAGTGCGCAGAGCTCGTCAACATTAAATCCTGGATTTTGGGCCAAACTTCCATTTTTGCATAAAACACGGTATGTATTCGAATCGAAGTGGTCGACTGTATAATAAAAATATAATAATCACCAACTATCAAATAAAAAAATGTTGAGAATAGTTCATAACGCGTTTAAATTCGAGATAAAAATATTTTTTGTAATCACGAGTAATTAGGTTACAAAATAAACTTAAGGGATTCCCATTAATATTTGAAAAATTGACAGATTAAAAGCACATTTTGTAAGATACTGATCTTTGAAATTAAAAGAATTGATAATAGATGTTTTCTCTTAAGTTTTTATACATATATATAGGTATCTATATTATCTATAATGTTGATTGCTTTTTACCATAGAGAATATTTGCCATCTCGATAAACGCTATGTCGCCGGCTCCTTCAGTAATGCATCGCATGGCCCCTTTGTCACCGTAATAGCGATTAGTTTCGTTTCCTGCGCAGGACGTATTATTTTGATGTCTGCAAGCTGAGCAAAGTTTGGCCGCTATGTCCGAGGGGACGACGGTGCTCGAGTGATCGGTATCTTCGATTCCGGGGGTACAAGCGCCCGACAACAGGTTAGACACCAACAATGGATAGTCGCAGGATTTAGATGAAATGACATTGCTTATTCTAGCTGTACTGATGAAACTCAACCAGTTGAGTCCGCCGTATTCAGGGAAACATGCCTTTTTGTCCTTTAAATCGTGAAAGCTCTTTATTGGGTAATCATCGCCTCTAGGCTCACGCACCACCGCGAGTGTTACACTATTCTTATCCATTTCAGTTTCGCTATATAGAACCGTTGACATGCCATAAACCCTGCAAGCAAGATAAAAAAAACCGTCAAATAATACTATAATTTTACGTTGTACGTTATAGACGTTGCTCAAAACAATTTCGTCGATACTTAAAATTTTCTGCTTACGTTCGTGCCAGGTAACCGTAATTAGAATCAATAACCATGATATCTGTTCGATTTTCTTGTATATCGCGGAAACATTGAAACGTGGAATTTGACTTGATGCAAGAAATACTCGGTGTCACACCAAGAGCCTTCGCCGCTTTTGCTACCCATTTGCACTTGTTGGTCTCCAGATCGCCAGTTGTGCACCAACGAATGTGTTTGCCGCAATTTTGAATATTTTCGATATCGATGATTCTTCCCTTGCTCAAGTACGTAGCTATAGACATTTTCTCTGTTATATCGAAGGCCCAGCTATTCTGTTGTATAACTTCGCTTAAAGTAATTATCCAAAGTTCTGTCTGCTGAGGTTTCAGCCATGTCATCAATTTAGGCTTAAGAGAATCTATGACTTCTCTGAAAAAGGAGATGTATATGTATATATATATTCAAGTGGATTATTTCAAAAAGGGACTTAAATAACTTATGTGATTTTCAGAATATATTTTTGTAAAATAAAAGAAAAACTGTTCCTCTTATTTATCTTCGCTGCTGTTCGCTTACTTTCTAGCTGCGACGACGCTCCACGGTTGTTTGAGCCACGCGCAAGGATTTTCAGTGGATAAAGGAAGAACGGTGCCACTTGGACATAAAAACTCGTACGACTCATTTCTCTGAAACACATGGGAAATAATTAATATATAGCATAAAGAGAAACACAAATAATTAATTAATAACTGCTATACAGGGTGATTCTATAAGGAATTGCGACTGTAACTGTTTCTTAAATGAAGATGAAATATCTTACTTACTTTGAGGTAATCCTGAACGTAGTTGAGCGCTGCGTATGCCACTTTACCATTGCCACGAGTTAGACATTGCAAAGCTCCGATATGTCCATGATGATCCATATTTTCATAACTGCAAGCTGCATTGTTGTCACAAAGAGCACACAGCTCTGGATATTTCTGCTCTGAAAAATATTATATTATTTATTAATTATACACTTTTTAGAAATATGCAGTTCTTATTCTTGAATTTATATGTTACCATCAAAATATCTTTAAGTTTTCTCTTTTTAAACAAAATTTTGTAATAGATAATTGATATAATTAAGGTAAGAAAATAAGTTTCTCCTAATGTAAATCGACTTACTTAGTTCTTGATCGATGGTACTATCAGCAGCCCATTCGCCTGGCCTACAAGCTTTTCCAAAGAAATTCCTAAGATTTCTGATCTCGTTCTCGATAGCGGTTACATCATCCTGACATTGCGGAGGGTTCACTGCATTTTCAAAATACTTGAGAATATAATCATTCCACCATTGAGATTTGCTAAAACCAGGATGACAAAAGCCACCATCTCTCAAACGTTTGAGACGTTCGCCAGGGAGTAGGTTTATCTGCGTTAAATCTTTGGGAACCACTGCTACCGTTTGGAATTCAAATTCCTCTGTGAAAGTTAAATTATGTTTACATATATGTATTTTTTATCAAAACGTGCAATAACAAATAACCGAACTTAGATTTTTGCCTTCAATATTTGCCTTCAATTAAAAAAATATCGTAATTATTTTAATACTCACAATCAGTTTAATGCTCAATAATATATAAGTAATTATTAAAAAATACAATTCAGAATTGAACGCAGTTCTGTAATGCGAAACCAACTCCAGAACCTTACTTTTTGACGAGCTTTTTGACTAGAGCAAATTTCGCGCAACTTTAGAGATAAAATTTTGCACCAACGTTATCTCAAATATAATATATTATATCTGAACTATAATATACTTTTCATAAGTACAATTCTCTATATGTTATATATGCGTTTTTATAAAATCTTCTGTCGATTTTCTGATTACTTAAATTTGCAATACAGGACTAAAAATCACGAAAATGGATTGCGTAATTGCATCTAATTTTTTGGCTTTAATTTTTAGTCAGTTTCAGAGAAGACTGTTAATGATAATTTGTAGTTCCAAAAAGTCGTACTTTAAAAACATTTAAGGAATATGTGTTTTAATTGTTACTAATTTTAATTATATTACTAATATTTTGTTTCAGTTTAACCCTCAAAACGGACTGTTGTTTTCCGTTAACGTGAAACGGATTCATGGGTCTCTCGTGCCGGCGTGTTATTAAATAATGTTAATGCGCTCAAAAAATTCTGAAAAAATTCACATAACTTTATGTGAAATGTTAATTAAATGTCAAAATAATGAGGTTAGTCAAAAACCAAAAAGTTTATTTTAAATATTTAATTTTTATTGTTTTTTGAGGAGTAATCGTATGTTAGCATGGTATTCGCTAGGGCACGAAAGACCCATGAGTCCGTTTTGAGGGTTAAATTAATTTTTAAGTTTTTAATTTTACTCGGCGATAAAACTCTGCTCGCATTGATCTCTAGTAATTTTGTTTTTACTATTAATTTTAATTTTTTTATTTATTATAAATTGAATTCAAGATGCTTCTCTCTCCTATACATATCTAATGGCGTCGCGCTTATAAGTAATAATTCTATTCTATATAAATTTTTCTTTAAGTTTTTGACTACCTTCCTGCCTATCCTTATGCCGCAATTGAAGAATAGGTTGTATGTGAGATGGATAGAATTGGTACGTCAACAACAATTCTTCCGCATTAAAGATACCGAAATCGGCCTCGCCTTCAGCTAAGCGGATAGCGCACTCGGCGCTGTCCTGTACGCGCAAACACGACACTTCGCTGTCTCCTCGTTGCAGATTGAAGCACGCAGACTCGCTTATCACATCGATGGGTGCGCAGAATTTGTCTGAAAAAATCGCGAATCGATCGACATAGAAACTCATTACGCAGTGAGATTTATCACCTTTTGATAATGTCGTTTATGGAAACCATCAAAATATAAGCTATAAAAGAAAGAGAGATATAATTTAATTAGGTAATTTAACTAAATAATTAATTAAAAATGATAAAAATATAATAATTAGCGAAATGTCCTTTATTTTCTAATATTTTATATTTTAAATGCTTATCATATTTTTATCGATGATTTGATCGAAGTTTACTTCAAGTTCTCTTTAATCAAGATAATTCGTAGAATGTTATCATTATCTCGAATATTTGATCTTATGCGTTTACCGGATTCAAGTTTAATTTTGGCCGTTTATGATGTGGTAGGAGTTACATTATTATTATTATTTATTGATAACTCCAGCTACATAGCCAAGAAGTGGACTTGGTTTACACATATTCCTTACTCATTCACTCAAAATCCACACTCTGCTAGGAGTTACATAAATTTAATAAGACTCCCGAAAAGAAATATGATATAAAAAGACGGCAGTTAAACAGAATAAATACAGATTAACTCTATACAGTTAATACCTATATTGCTTTATACAGTAATACGGGTATAATCGTATAAAGTAATATTGTAAGTTAATTTTTTTAAACACATACATTGCCTAGATGCTTTACATAATATTATCTTTACTTAATAATATCAATACATTTATAACATAAGATAATAACTGTAACATATATCGGCTATAGACTAGACCATGTTACGTCAATTGCAATCAAGTAATTTGATCATTCTCAAGATATCTGCTTATCTGATGCTTGATAATGTCTAATAATGCAAAGAATAAGCGTCATCGTAAATTGCTGATTCAAACTTCTCAAAAATTAATCACATTTTAAATGTTCACACATCTTAATTAAACACGAAAATGTATCTATTAAATATAAATTTATAAAATTTATGTTTCTAATATAAGGGTTAAAAAATTCTTTTTTATAGAATCGCTGTTTAGAATCATTTGTTACTTTCACATATTTAAAAATATATAATTTTTTTTGTTTTTTTTTATAGCTATTTTATACAAATATATTATTTATATATAATATACCAATTAGTACATAATATATCTGCCACGTCATTATATTATTAACATTATACTTTAATTATTTACTTTGATATCTATAAATTAAAAAAAAATTAAAAGAAAAAATTAATATAATATTATCTCATATACAATATATTTTTAATGTAAATTGTTTAAAAAGTTATATATATTTTTTGCACGATTCTAATATGAGCACTATTGATTGATTTCGTTATCAATACGCAACGAATCGGACTTTGCTACGGCATATAGCTTAAGATACGCAATTTTAAAATAGCATAATTTTTTATTTGCAAAATATTCCCGGATAAATGCAGTAAAAACTAAACCCGTATGATTAATATTACATATTTAAAAATACTAAATATAATATTGAATGTTATATATTAAAATACCAAATATTTAATATTACATATTAAATAGTACTATTACAAATATTTCGATATAAATAATTATAAAAATACCACTAAAAAGTTTTATATTAAATTATTTAATAATAAAATCATAACATTCATCATATAATTTTAAACAGCTTCTGCATTTTTAATTTTGCGCTTAGATAGACATGCATATTTAAATGTAAATTGTACTGGTATTAAGTCGGCATATGAAAATATAGAGAAAATTTATTAGAAGTTTTTTTTATAATTAGACGCTTTTATTAAAATATGGTAAATAGATAATTTTGATGAAATAGATTCCCTTACATTTATGTTGCGCACGTGCAGCGGCAACGAGCAGAATTACCCAAACGAGATTCCTCATTGCTGATCTGGAGGCAATATCCATTGAGAGTTTGATACGAACTGAAGCGATTGAACCGTTTTTCAACACGGACAGCAAAAGAGGAACTAGGTGTGCCTCTTCACACGAACCGAATGATAAGAAGCCTCCGATAACGAACGCACACGCCCTATACATATACATATACCGCGGTATTATTATCGTCGTTTCTGTAACCATGTTGTCCTATCCTTCATGGATCGGATCGTTGGCGCAAATCCATCGATTATGGAAACAGCTTGGTATTCATCAGAGGTTTATTTCGGATGAATTGTACCTCAGGATAAAGTCTCCGATGAAATTCTACATGTATAATTTTATAATAAATACAACATAAATTTGTAAATAAATTATAATATATTTGTAATTAAATATATATGTAACTAAATCATAAATAAGTTAAGTAAATTATGAATTAGGAGAAACTTTTTTGTTACACTAATCGGAAGTTTGAGTTGTAATTATTATATGTATGTGAGCGCACATATGTGATTTAAATCATTATCAATCTCCGTCTTCTTATTTTTAGATCTATTATTATGGCTCATTTTTTTCGAGAGTTCTTCATAACTGCATTGACATTTCTTTAATGACGTCATGACGAAAGATGTTAAATCATCAGTGACAAATATTCTAAGATACGCAACAACGAATTACTCGCTTATCAGATGACGATAGCTTTCCATGAAAATAGTCGGCCTATTGATGACTAAAGGCCAACACGTCTTCGAGGATGAAACGTTTGTTAGTTTTTTAATTTAAGTCTGTAAATTCTATAACGAGATTTCTAATACAAAGAAAACAAGTATTGATCTACTTTTAAGATTTATTTGTACTGAGAAGTATAATTTTTAGTTAACAGTTATT
>JASTWQ010001146.1:0-29668 GCA_035220615.1 Leptothorax acervorum
ATTAGAGGCTCGTAAATTCTCTGTTCGCCTCCGTTTATGTCTATCAGTAATTTCATCAAATGATTTGTTATGAGACGATGAACTAGTAGTAGAAGCAGATTTGTTTGAATAATTGGAAAAATTATCGGAAAATTTGAAAACTTGTTGAAGCCATGATTTATTCTTTTTTGTGAAATTTTCCAGTGTTCTATTTGATTTTTGCCATCTCGAAGAAAGATTATTACAAAATATTCGTAATAAATGTCTCAACTTGTTTTCGGATTGGTCTGATAAATTGAGTTCATATTCTTTCGAAACGAATTTAATTAAATTCTCTTGCATTGTAAAACCATGACCAGAATTTCGGAGGAACAAGAACAGATCGTAGTATGTCAAACTTTTCATGGTAATTTAATGTTTCGTGACCTGAATGAATAACAGAATACACTTTATAATATTTTTACTGTACTCGTAAAAAGATCCACTGCTTACCTTTGAATATGGCTACACAAAAGCGTGAAACAGTTAGCACTAGTGCGTTGATACATCTAACTGTGTCTCTTACGATCAAGGAGATGGTAAAAAACAAAAGAATATATTACAGTCGATGTTCAACTGAAACAATATACGAACGATATGTATGTGGAAGCGCCACGTTTGAACGCACAACTTTGTCAGATATAACATCATCTTATTTGTCAAGTTATGTTTACAATACAAAATCGAATAATATGAACAATACTGATAAAATTATAATAAAAAATGTATATATTTGTGCGTGTATTGTGATGTATAAGAAACAAATAATTGCTTTAAAAAAATATGGAATTTAGTCAAATAAAACAGCCTATGAAAATAAAGTACGTTTAAAATGGGACACCGTGTATATATGTGTATATAATATAAAAAAATATATATATATTAAAAAGTTTTGAAACAAATTAAAATGTTGCTAAATGAAATAGTGAAACTTTCCGCGTAATTGCAACAAACAACGCGTTCTTATATCACGTTTTTTCCTCTATATTTCTTCTTTGTTTCGTGAACGGGCACCTACGGGCAATTGAAACCAACGGATCCATGAAGTAGAATGTCTATTTAAAGATATAAAATTAATAGAATCTTGATATCTCTCAATCATTTTTTTAAACAACAACGTAAAGCACGCTTATGGGATTCACTGTTTACAATACAGAAGAATGACCGCCATATTCAGCACACCATTATTACATATTCATGATAAGCGTTTTTCTTCATCCAAAAGGGATGTTATAATGTGGAGAAAACTTGGGTTCAGAATCTTTATATATGTAAAAGTTATATACTTTAAAACTTCATGAAAGAAATGGTAAGAAAGAAATCCGTCTGTGCATCATAAGGTTTAGAGCGATTTTGGCATGAATATTATAGAGATATAAAAAAATCAGTCGTTTTCGATTGTTTACGACTATTTACAAACTAAAATTGTTAATTACAATTGGCTATTAAGGTAAAAAAATTTTTGTCTATGTCCGCAAATTTGCCAATTCAGCCCACTGTGCGGCGGCCTCGTATTCCCCCTGAGTCCTCCGCAGGACCTCCTCCCGAAGCATGTATTGGTAATCGGGGTCACCGAACCGGGTCCTCCACGCGCTTTTAAAATCACTCCAACTACGCCAATTTTGACTTTCGAGCCGCACCCAATATAACGCTACGTCCGACAAAAAAAGTGGTAAACATTTGAACAAGTCCGCGTCATCGATCGGGATAATTGCACGGGCTTCCTTTATCCGCAATAGGAATGCCTCGGCATCGCTACCTCGCTTTCCCGAGAAGTGGAGATTCCACTTGCGCATCAAGGTATACGCCTCGGACGCGGATCCCCGCGTGTATCGTCTCTCCGCCGCGAGTGGTACCGACTCGACACGCGGGTGCGGCAGAAAGTTCCCGCTGTGTTCCCCCGCGCCCCCGCGCTTCTGTTCGTAGTTCGGTCCTAATCCCTTAGATTCGAAAGTCAGACGCGACGGCTCAAAAGATGACCGCGGTAGCTCGAAAGTCGGACGCGGTAACTCAAATGTCGAACGCGGCACGTCAAAAGTCGAACGAGACGGCGTACCCTGCACCCCCGTGTTCACGAGTGTCCCCGTCGCCCCTAATTCAAGAGTTGGACGAGGTGGCGTCCGAGCCAGTCCCAGCCCGACGAACGGCACCTCCACCTGCTCGGGTGGCACGGCACTGCCCGCGTCGAAACCGGCCGTTTCCGCGTCGGGGTTGGGCGTGGACGCCGGGTCCATTGCCTCGACTCTCGCCTGCTCGAACTTTAATAAGCGCGCACGCAAAACCGGGAGTATCCCGCTCGTATCTAAATTTCGATCCACTAAATGCTGGATAACCTGCTCGACATTCAATTTCGTGATCCAGGTATATGGCAAACTTCCCTCCCGCATCTCGCGAGTCCCGATCTTCTCCTTGCGGTCCGGTCCGCGGGAGCCACGTAACAAAAAGGTAACACACGTGAACGGAAACAGGTATCTCAATTAACTTCCGCCCCGATCATACGCGAAAAGATCGACAATAATAACGCGGAACGTATGCCAGTCGCGATAACATCAAAAGTCGTTACGCACAAAGGATCACCACGGCGAAAATCAACATAATATCCTAGGCTAAAGTCGACGGCAATAACATCCCGTTCGCGGTAAACACGCAGGAATTCGGCGAAAGAAACGAAGGGAAAGCGCGCAGTTCCCAAACAAAGCAGGCAAACCAAATAAAGCGAACTCAATAACCAAGGTCGCAAATATCGCGTGGCACCGACATTCCAGAGCCGAAATAATAATATCTAATATCCTCATACGCGGTAAACGAAACGGTACAAAGAAAAAAAACAGTAGGTTCAATTATACACAACACACATAGAAAATACGGAATTCAACACACATTTAATTATTGCGCACACTCGCTCTCCACAAATTCTCCCAAAAATTTTCCCGTTTTCTTAAGCGAGAACGCCCCACGTTGGGCGCCAAATTTTGCGACCCGTTTTCCTTCGGTCTCGCTAGCCGAAGGGGCGCTGCCGCAAATTCGCTAAATGACAGACGGTAGCTCGGAGGTATCCGCGATAGACTTACGTTAAGGTATCTACGGTAACAGAATCTTTCACTAAATGTTCCGTATGGGCGCCAGGTGCGATTACGCGCACCACGTTTTGTCAATCCAATGCACAAATATATGTAGCCCGAACGCAAGCTCAGGGCGTCGGTCACGATTCGTTGTGAGGAGAGTGGGAGAGGGAGCGCAGCGCAATCAACACAAAGTAAACAATAAATAACAATATATTTCAGATAAGGGGTCGTATATATAGTGAAGTCGAGCCGCCTTGCCGGCGACCGATTCTCAAAGCAACGTCTCGAACGCACGTTGCCCTATTCGCACTCGCGCCGACACCGCATACCCCAACGTACGTTACCGTATTCGCGATCGCGCAGATCCCGCGTACTCCGCCCGCGGAACGCGAATCACACACACACGAGTCAGCCACGCATCTCATTCACACGAGTTACGCGAATCTCGGGCTCTCTTACGCGAGAGACATGCCCGCGACCAGCGACTCGCCGCCACGCCAATTAGCACACACGCACTCAAACACACACACACAACACGGCCGCCCCGCTCGCGGCGTACGCTAAACGACAATAAATACGGCAATTAACAGGTAGACACGAAACGAACGGACGACACTTTACCCGGTAACTAGTCGATATACGCGAAATGATATCTACGACACACGCACGCGGTAAACTAATCGGTAATGATCTCTACACGGCGACCATGCAATACTCCCGTACCGTTTTCCCCGGTGAGAGACCGCGGCGATGCTTGCATGCACCGGCAACACAATGCATCCGCGGGACTCTCCTCGAGTACGCACAATCGCTCGCGCGCAATATCACACGAGGAGCGTTACCGCACCGCTCGCTCGTGGAATTTTCCCCAAAGACGCGACAATGATACGCGGTACTAGTCGCGACTTTAACAACTTGAACGCGAAATACCGGTAGTCTCGACACTCTGACCGCGATATCATCCTTACGATCTCGACGCAAGAGACAAATACTTAACGGTAACAAATACACTAGGCGCGAAACAACGGTAGTCCCGGCACAACGAACGCGGCACGGTAAACACAACTTATACGCAAAAACACGGAATGACTGTCGGCCGCGCAAGAGTTTTCGGAGAGGGCTTCACAATATCTTTACTAGGCACGATCTCGGCCGGGCTCGCGAGCACCAAGTTATTCCCGACGAAAGTCGGTATCAGTAACGGTATTCTAATCGGTAAATGTTACTACTAAATAGTCTAAGGCCATGGCCGAGATCGAGCCAACGATAGTACGGTAGCACCGGAGTGGAGATCTTACAAATTTTCTGCCGATGTCCTGCTGCTTAGCCGCTTTTCTCTCGGGCCTGCGTTCGGGGATGGCTTCTCTGATAGCGCTCGCACGACAGTGAAGAGCGGCCGGCCCGGCGAGATCACGTTGGGGCCCCGCGCATGCGCTCCAAGCCCGCGATGTATCGTCCCGCCGATCCGTCGCGCGCGCCGTGTTCGCTGCGCCGCTTCTGGTCCTTTCTGCCTGCCCGCGATCCTTTGAATCGGTTGCCATCATGTGTGGGCCCTCTTCAGCTTTAGCCCGGCTGGCCAGGCCGTGGCTATGCTGTTCGGCGTCCTTGATCTCATCGGGGAGGCATCCGGGTCGCTCACCCGCGCTGCAGTCGCGGTGTCGCGCCCCTTCCTGTGTGACGGTACGGCCCGGGGTGTAACGTGCGAGGCCTTCTGCGCGTCTCCGCGGCGGTAGGCCCCAGTGACTCGCCCGTCAGCCAGCCACTCCGTTCAGCGTTCCCCCAAGTCCTCTTCTCTCCCTCGTTGCGACATACGTCGTTACACTGGTCCTCCTTCGATCCTCCGCTCCGGCACCACCTGTCTTAACTATAAAGCTCGCTCGCAGATTAATACCGCGAATAACCCTCCCGTACTCCGGTCGAGGCGCCATCCCCGACCTTCCCCTCGGCCGAGCTACCGTCTGGGCGGTGGACGCGACATGTCACGTCACAACATTAGCCCAGTATCTCTTATAGTTTAAGAGATATCAACGAAATAATGGATTTTTGTGTTTCTACGTCTTCTCTGACGGAATAGAGCTACGGGACCGGTGAAGCCTTATGGCTTTCGAAGCGCTGCACACTTTTGGTCCTATACATTAGCCCCGTATCTCTTATAGTTTAAGAGATATAAACTAAATAATGAGATTTTTGTGTTTCTACGTCTTCTCTGACGGAATAGAGCTACGGGACCGGTGAAGCCTTATAGCTTTCGACGCGCTGCACACTTTTGGTCCTATACATTAGCCCCGTATCTCTTATAGTTTAAAAGATAT
Organism: Leptothorax acervorum; assembly: GCA_035220615.1. Lineage (NCBI taxonomy): Eukaryota > Metazoa > Arthropoda > Insecta > Hymenoptera > Formicidae > Leptothorax > Leptothorax acervorum. Next base: position 5,396 of record JASTWQ010001146.1, read on the forward strand.
AAACGAAATAAGAGATTTTTGTGTTTCTACGTCTTCTCTGACGGAATAGAGCTACGGGACCGGTGAAGCCTTATGGCTTTCGAAGCGCTGCACACTTTTGGTCCTATACATTAGCCCCGTATATCTTATTGTTTAAGAGATATAAACGAAATAATGGATTTTTGTGTTTCTGCGTCTTCTCTGACGGATTAGAGCTACGGGACCGGTGAAGTCTTATAATTTTCGACGCGCTGCACACTTTTGGTCCTATACATTAGCCCAGTATCTCTCATAGTTTAAGAGATATCAACGAAATACTGGATTTTTGTGTTTCTACGTGTCCTCTGACGGAATAGAGCTACGGGACCAGTGAAGCCTTATAGTTTTCGACGCGCTGCACACTTTTGATCACATACATTAGCCCCGTATATCTTATTGTTTAAGAGATATCAACGAAATAATGGATTTTTGTGTATCTGCGTCTTCTCTGACGGATTAGAGCTACGGGAAGGGTGAAGCCTTATAATTTTCGACGCGCTGCACACTTTTGGTTCTATACATTAGCCCCGTATCTGTTATAGTTTAAGAGATATCATCGAAAAAATGGATTTATGTGTTTCTACGTCTTCTCTGACGGATTAGAGCTACGGGACCGGTGAAGCCTTATAGTTTTCGACGCGCTGCACACTTTTGGTCCTATACATTAGCCCCGTATCTCTTATAGTTTAAGAGATATCAACGAAATAATGGATTTTTGTGTTTCTACGTCTTCTCTGACGGAATAGAGCTACGGGACCGGTGAAGCCTTATAGTTTTCGACGCGCTGCACACTTTTGGTCCTATACATTAGCCCCGTATCTCTTATAGTTTAAGAGATATCAACGAAATAATGGATTTTTGTGTTTCTACGTCTTCTCTGACGGAATAGAGCTACGGGACCGGTGAAGCCTTATGGCTTTCGAAGCGCTGCACACTTTTGGTCCTATACATTAGCCCGTATCTCTTATAGTTTAAGAGATATAAACGAAATAATGAGATTTTTGTGTTTCTACGTCTTCTCTGACGGAATAGAGCTACGGGACCGGTGAAGCCTTATAGTTTTCGACGCGCTGCACACTTTTGGTCCTATACATTAGCCCCGTATCTCTTATAGTTTAAAGATATAAACGAAATAATGGATTTTTGTGTTTCTACGTCTTCTCTGACGGATTAGAGCTACGGGACCGGTGAAGCCTTATAGTTTTCGACGCGCTGCACACTTTTGATCACGTACATTAGCCCCGTATATCTTATAGTTTAAGAGATATCAACGAAATAATGGATTTTTGTGTATCTACGTCTTCTCTGACGGAATAGAGCTACGGGACCGGTGAAGCCTTATAGTTTTCGACGCGCTGCACACTTTTGGTCCTATACATTAGCCCCGTATCTCTTATAGTTTAAGAGATATAAACGAAATAAGAGATTTTTGTGTTTCTACGTCTTCTCTGACGGAATAGAGCTACGGGACCGGTGAAGCCTTATGGCTTTCGAAGCGCTGCACACTTTTGGTCCTATACATTAGCCCGTTATCTCTTATAGTTTAAGAGATATAAACGAAATAAGAGATTTTTGTGTTTCTACGTTTTCTTTGACGGAATAGAGCTACGGGACCGGTGAAGCCTTATAGTTTTCGACGCGCTGCACACTTTTGGTCCTATACATTAGCCTTGTATCTCTTATAGTTTAAGAGATATAAACGAAATAATGGATTTTTGTGTTTCTACGTCTTCTCTGACGGAATAGAGCTACGGGACCGGTGAAGCCTTATAGTTTTCGACGCGCTGCACACTTTTGGTCCTATACATTAGCCCCGTATCTCTTATAGTTTAAGAGATATAAACAAAATAAGAGAATTTTGTGTTTCTACGTCTTCTCTGACGGAATAGAGCTACGGGACCGGTGAAGCCTTATAGTTTTCGACGCGCTGCACACTTTTGGTCCTATACATTAGCTTCGTATCTCTTATAGTCTAAGAGATATCAACGAAATAATGGATTTTTGTGTTTCTACGTCTTCTCTGACGGAATAGAGCTACGGGACCGGTGAAGCCTTATAGTTTTCGACGCGCTGCACACTTTTGGTCCTATACATTAGCCCCGTATCTCTTATAGTTTAAGAGATATCAACGAAATAATGGATTGTTGTGTTTCTACGTCTTGTCTGACGGAATAGAGCTACGGGACCGGTGAAGCCTTATAGTTTTCGACGCGCTGCACACTTTTGGTCCTATACATTAGCCCCGTATCTCTTATAGTTTAAGAGATATAAACTAAATAAGAGATTTTTGTGTTTCTACGTCTTCTCTGACGGAATAGAGCTACGGGACCGGTGAAGCCTTATGGCTTTCGAAGCGCTGCACACTTTTGGTCCTATACATTAGCCCCGTATCTCTTATAGTTTAAGAGATATAAACGAAATAATGAATTTTTGTGTTTTTACGTCTTCTCTGACGGAATAGAGCTACGGGACCGGTGAAGCCTTATAGTTTTCGACGCGCTGCACACTTTTGGTCCTATACATTAGCCCCGTATCTCTTATAGTTTAAGAGATATCAACGAAATAATGGATTTTTGTGTTTCTACGTCTTCTCTGACGGAATAGAGCTACGGGACCGGTGAAGCCTTATAGTTTTCGACGCGCTGCACACTTTTGGTCCTATACATTAGCCCCGTATCTCTTATGGTTTAAGAGATATTAACAATATAATGGATTTTTGTGTTTCTACGTCTTCTCTGACGGATTAGAGCTACGGGACAGGTGAAACCTTATGGTTTTCGACGCGCTGAACACTTTTGGTCCTTCCCACTCTAGCACGGCCCTAAACACATCGGTGTCAATCCTGTTGAGGCACCACCTGAGAGGACTATACTGTTTCCGCTCAGCTACCTCTCTCCTCCTGACGGCCTGTTCACAGACCTCGTACGTAACATATCGGTGATCCGAAAGCTACTCCATCTCGTTCCGGACTCTCCAGTCGTGCACCTCATCCGAAACTACCGGGGAAACCCATGTCAGATCGATAATCGTGCCGCTTCGTGGTCCCATTTAGGTGGGCATATTTCCCACGTTGACCAGAGCGAGATCACACTCAGCAGCCCAATCCATCACTAATTTGAGGTCCGTACTCGGCGATCCCCAGCCGACCGGGTGCGCGTGGAAATCGCCGCACACGACCACTCGCTCACCTACCGCTCTGTTAACCTCGGCCAGGTCATTCAGGAAGACGGCATAGACTCCCCTATCAGCCCTAGGCGAAATGTATACCGACACAAAATACGTCGTACTGCATCTTACCACCACAAAACCTTGGCCTCTCCTGTCTAGCGTGCACGCTCTACCGACCCCACTGGGCACCCAGTAGACCGCAGCCCTCCCATTCAAACTCAGTAACCAGCGTTGAGCACCTCCTCTGATCCTTGCCGGCTCCGAGACCACACAAATGTCCACGCCCAGCTCCGTCGCGTTCTGCCCCTTCAGATCCTGCGTAGCAGGGCTATTATTCAAGTTTACTTGTAAGACCTTTGTCGCCATTACGTCCCGTTATCCGCGCGCGTCCGCCCATTGGGCAATTCCTCTCTTCTAACTAGGCCGACTTCTTGAGGTTTACGTAGCCCGGCTCCTCCAGCTCCACATTGGTCTGATCCTATTCTGTGATTACTCTTAAAACCTTTACTAACACACACCGCACAGTTTGGGGCTGCCTGGCAGTTCTTCGCCGTGTGTCCTCCACCTCCACACCGGAAACAGAGCCCCGTCCGATCTGTCCTGGACGTACATCCCTGCTGAACATGGCCAAATTCCCAGCACCTATAGCACTGCAGAGATCGCGCATTTAACAAAATCACCCTGACAACAGACCATCCCAGCCTTATCTTTCCCCGCGCGTCTAATCGAAGCGCTACAGCCCCTAGCCCGTTAGCCATGGGCCTTCTTGGGCCAACCTTCACCTGATCTTCGCGACACCCCCCTTTTTCTACTATGACCTCCATGATCTCTTGAGTCGTGACCGAGTCATCCAGCCCAAGAAGTCTGATCTCTCCTCTGACCGTCGGCCTTGCAACCACCACTTCTTCCTTCATCACTTCCTTTAGCTTGCTGGCCAGCTTATCCGCCTTGCTGTCCTTATCCGGACCCGGCACCTCAATCAAAAAGCCCCCGTTGACGGCCCTCCTGACAGACGTCCGAATATCCAGCTCACCAAGGGCGACCTTCTGCCTAGCCTTCTTGAGGGCTTCCGCATAAGAGAGACCTTCCTTCTTCACTGTTATGCTGACAGCCGCTGTCCTCAGGGGTCTCCTCCTTCTCCTCCTAGCTTCTGGGACCAGGATCCCGCGCTGCCTCTCTTTATCCGGATCAAGCCGAGGGAGAGGGGGAGGTATTTGCGTCTCCTCTTTCCCCAACCCTTCCGGATTGGCAACCCTTCTTCTCTTCCTGCGACTTTCCCAGACTACAAACTGAGGCTCCTCTTGCGGGTCACTCATTGTAGTTGGCACCTCGCTGCTCGACTCCGTGTCCACCTGGGCTCTGACTTGTGTGCCTCTTACCCTTAGATAGTCTTTCCTGAGGGACGCGGGTGACTTCCCTGCCTTGTTCGTGCCATTTACCCTTGTTGTCATCATGTTGCTCCCGACTCGCTCTTCCTTCTCACGAGTCAAAATCTCCCTTTTCCTAGCCGAAAGAAAATGTATCCTCTAATCTTTTCCAGTTCGTCAGCATGACCTCCATCCTCGCTGGCATTTGTGTCAGTAGTCGGAGCTCTGAACCTCTCTCTATTGCGAGGCCGGGAGTGATCAGCTCCACCGGCGGGTTGGGCTCCAGGCTCTGGCTTCTTCGTCACTACTCCCGTCTGGCGATTTGGTTTTTTGCTAGCCATAATCGGTCTTTGGCCCCTCATTCTCTCAATTTCAGCTTTATATAGCCTAACCTCCTCCATCAAGGCTGTCACTTGCAAATCCTTCCCTTCAGCCTCACGTCGAGCTTTCCTCAGCTGAGCTGCTAGCTCCATGTTCCTCTTCTCAAGGTAACTTTACTCGGTTTTTCTCTCGACTCTGCCGATCAGCTCACCTATCACTTCCTTGGCCTTCGAGATTAGGACACTCATCTCCCCTGAGGTTCGTCCCCCTAGGTATAGGTTAGTGGTCCTAGCTCGCAGGTCCTCAAGCCTCTCGAACGCACTCTTCCCTACCTCCGACAGGTTGCAAGGATCCATTATTTCGAGGTCCCTCTGCGTCACTCCCTTTATCATCTTGAGCAGCCGCTCCTCCTCCGCAGTTGTCCTAGCCTCCCCTTTTCTCCCGGCCATTACTCCTACAAATCTCGAGCTTCTGTCTCCACGCGCTCGGGTAGCCGACTTTCTCCCCGGTCTCGGGATCACCTCGTCATCTTTCTCCTCACTTTCGGGGATGGTCCTGTTCATTCTCCCCATACTTCTCGTCGCCGGACGTCCCCCCTTTTCCTTATCGCTGACTCCTATCACAGCAGCCGCCTGGACCTCAGGCCTCTCCGTTGGGGAAGGTGTGGGCGTCTTTTCAGCTCTTCTCTTCCTCCCGGTTTGTATGCTGGCGTCCTCCGTCATTTCCGCCTCCCTACAGGGGCTTCCGCTGTCCCTCGTCTTCACAAGCTCCGGCCATTCCAGCTCTACGCTGGCGTTCAGGCCCTCAGTCGCAGCCACCGGTTGCCCTACGCCTACTATCTCCGCAGTAGCTACTCCAGCCGAGGTGCCCACGTCGCACACCCCCGCCTGCCCCTCGCATGCTAACGATGTGGCGTCTTCTGGGCCTGTCGTTACTTTCAGTAACGGAGAGGCACCACACCGTTCTCTAGGAATCCGAGAGTCCAGAGGTGAGTTTTCTTTGTCCTTGTACATATCCATGTCATATAAAGTAGTGGTTTTTTATTGGGGTGCCTTCCCCTAGAAATGAGAAACCTACGGGCTCGTCCAACCAGAAAGTACGAGCTGCCTGTTACAGCCAGCCGGCTCGCACACAAGCAATTTTCCATTCTAGGGTTCTAGCACACCGCGGTATACACAGCCAATCCGGCTCCCGAATCTACCATGAATAATCCCGGTTAGTCCAATCGCACCTCCCTATATACTCGATACCCCGTGTCCTCTCGGCAGGCTACGCCACACGGCAGAACAGACTCTTGTATCTTGCTACTCTGCGGTACCGACCCTCGCGAAGGGCCGCATGCGTTATCTCCATGAGCCAGCCAACCAGAATGGCACAACTCGATGCAAGGTGCTCCAAGAGGGCCGTACTCACCCAGTATTCCGTGGAATCTTACACCCTAATAGCTAATAAAGTCTCGCACAAAATACGTCCGTACGGCATAACGTAGCCAATCCACCGTGCCATTCTTAGTAACAATGTATTACTCGATATCGTTCTAACCTAGTTTATCGCGCTCGCCTTGAAAATAGTGATATATGTATAATAAGGGTTACGTTTTATAAACACTAAAATGCCCCCACACATATTTAATAATTTTTATTATTTATTACAGACGCCCTCTCAATATATTACAACCGATCTGTTATTGTCCTTCCCTATTATAGCAGTCGATCATTCTAAACCTAAACGTCGCTCGCATTGTAAACACCGATAGAGGTACAAAAAGGGCCAAAGGCTCTTTTCCGCATATACATATACGCACGCATGCACAATAACGTCACGTATTAATAATCACGTATCAAGGTCGAGCTCGCTGACCACCAAGCAACGCCGACGGATCCGTACCATCCGCAGAGCCGCACTTAAATAATAAAAGCTAGCCGCACTTTAATAATCACAAGCTAGCGTGTGACATTTCTCGTATGGTAAGCATATTAAAATTATGTTATCAATCGTCACGCGCTAGCTTGTGACACACTTCATTTGACAAACTTGACAGTTTGCTGTGCATACGTATTTATTGATATTCCATAATGCTTGCATTAATCTTTATGTACAGCAAATTGAACAATCACAGATAAATAAGACAAAGCTTCAAAGTAATTTCCTTGTCGTTTGCAGAATTATGTCAATATCTAAAAACTGACAATGAGTAAATGTACAAGAGCACCTTTACTTGCTATGCGATGTACCACACCTGAGCGCGCCAACTTTAGGCGGGTGTTACGAGCGGCGATTTTTCTGAATAATCAGCTCTGTTTATTGTTCAATATATAAGAGTGTAGGATCGCAACCATTCATAATTTGTATTATAAATCAGCGTGCTTTTGTAAGATATTAAAATAAATGTATATGCGTATAGAAATATTAGGATATATAGGAAGTATGTTAAGATATAGAATAATTCAGAGATAAGGATAGCATTCATTATAGGATTTTATATTTAATTCGCATATATGTGATACATAGTCAATAACACGTTATTATTTTTCTTTAGTAGAGTGAGATTCCGTCGCCGAGCGAATCTATGGAATAAGCCGACACGCGACATTCCTGGGGAACCGCGTGATTTTCCCCAAAAGGGTTCACGTGATGTTCGCCGGTATTTACGTGAACCCCATGTTCCTCTTACCCCTGGACGTCACCGAACGTCGCTATATAAGCGCGCCCCGTGAGCGGAACGCAGTCATTCGTCAGTTCATTCATTTTCAGTCAGTCAGTCAGTTCAGTCAGTTTTCGTCATTCATTTAGTCTTTTCGTCATTTTTCGCTCAGTTAGTTCAGAGTTAGAATCCGTACTTCCCCGAGAGTATCGCGAGTTGTCGGACTTAGCCGCGAGCGATAATTCATGTTATCGACATTAAATGCAAGCGAGTGTTACGCAGGGGACTTAATCCCTCCGCTTCAACGCGTTGTAAAATAATTGAGAACCGCGTTCATCATCTGTAAAAATCGAAAAGAACGTTTTATAATAAACAGCAGTGATAATATAATTTATCTAATTTAAATTCAGATTTACCTCAACTTCACCGCCGATCTCTTACACGCCTTCACCTGTTCGATGCGCGCCTCCATCAGGGTGTTCTCGAACGATTTCCTTCCTTCGATGCGCGCCTCCATCAGGGCGTTCTCGTCACCGCTTTTTATACCCCTCTAACCGCCCTCGGTACTCGCTTAATCACTAAAAATAAAAGAAAGTGTTTATCGGCTATCTGCTAGTGACCATATCCGCTTGCTTATTATTGCACGTCAAGCTTGACTCATTGCAACTGCACGCATCCTCTCGCATGCGCTTCAGAGGTCAGAAGGACGAGATTGCTTACCAAAAAAAAAAGGGAAACCTGGACGTTGGACAAGCAGGGGCAAGGTAAGTACTCATTCTTTCTTTTCCCCCTCACCGCTCCATCAATGGTACGTTCGAGACGGTCCGGTCGGGCCCATCAATTAAAGCGGCTTCAGCGGGCTTACTACACCGGGGGTGAATTCGACCCCAGTGTGTTTAACACCTCCGCCACTCCACCGCTGCATTCGCATGCAGAGCCGCCCGTTTCTGTCCAGAATACCGTCCCCCCTCCTCCGGTCACTTCTGCCCCTGTCAAAATTAAAGATTATGAGAAACCGAAAATAACTCGCGTTGAGGAACTCACGCAAAAGATCAAACTCATTTTGAGAGAATGCAGTCGAGGTCAACAACCAGAAAATAATAATTAGACAGTGTACTTACCTTTGTAATTGTAAATTCAGTTTACCGATCTCAGCCATACTTAACTTAAAATTCACTTAAATCACTCCACTTTACCCACCCCGACGTCCGTAATAAAACTCGGACGTAACACGGGTACTACATCGATGTAGTAACTTCGTCGTAAAAGAGCGTTTACATGGCATTTAACGTCAGTAGTTATAACATCGATTGTTATAACTTCGGCGTAAATCGGGCCGTGTAAGGGCTCAGACACAATGCAAGGAATAAGGAACAAGGAATAGATATTAATAGTCGCATCCTTTTCCAATGCACGTCTATTAAAAAAAGATACGACTATGAATTCTATTGCTTGTTCCTTATTCGTCGCATTGTGTCTGAGCCCTAAACGTAGTCAAAGATGGCCTTCACTCAATAAAAATTGCGGTCTTATGTTGTAGAACGCTCGACTGTGATTGGTCGATGTTACGGCTTTATTATTACGACAAATTTTTGTATCAATATCTTTGCATAGATGTCTAAAACATGCGAATCGCGCAGATTTCAGCGTCAAGGTGCTGAATAAAATGGCTACTGATTAGAATTAGCGTGAAATCTGAACGTTTAAGCCCGGTTTACATAGGCCGCAGTTCGCAAAACGCAAGACACACGCACAGTCTACATGTCAATTTAACCTCTATACACAGAGAGGTTAGATTGACTTGTACACTGTGCGTGTGTCTTGCGTTTTGCGAACTGCGGCCTATAGACCGGGCTTAAGACATCTGCGCAAGGGTGCTGCGTGCGTGTTTGACTCTTGACGCTCGACACTCGATGCTATGGCACCTTAAAGGGCTGTGCACAATAAATGGAATGAGGAACAGAGAACGTAGAATAAGGAACAGTTTAATATGTTAAATATAGAATGTTTTCGTTATTTAATATATTGAACTATTCCTTATTCTATTCCCTGTTCCGTATACCATTTATTGTGCAGTCCTTGATAGGTTTTAGCGAGAATGTTGACCTATGGATTAAGTGTGATTGGTTGGATAAAAGGTAAGAACCAATCACATTCAATTGCTACTTAGTTGCTCAGTGAACGGTTGTGCTTCTGGATGCACCCTATTATAATGCACTTGGATTTTAAAGTTTAGCTGAAAGAACAGACTTCTTTTTGCGGGAAAAGAAAAAAAGTAGTTCAGGCAGAGTTCGTCGATCGAGTTGAGGAATTTCTCCCAAATTTTTGTTTTAATATTATTACGAGATTTTTGGGGAGAATAAAAATACTATATATTCTTTTATACGTTCCTTTTCTAAGAATTCCTCTTTGAAAAATCTAAGTTCAAGAGTGACCGTTATATTTCTGAAATTCTCAACACGGCATTCTTTTCTTGTGTATCATCTTTCTTCAAGGTTTTTACTAAGAGAAGAAATAGACACGTCCTTCCACAGTTTTACAAAATAAATAGATTTCTCTTTCACTTTAAAAACATGTATGCACTAGTAAAATATTTTGATAACATACAATACGTATGCAATTCTAAAGATATTACTATTAAAAAAGGCATAACGAAAGTAAAATATTGTGATGCACGTATGTTCCCAGCAAACGTTATAGCAAAAAACAGTAAGTAGAATGTTTTGTATTTACGATTGTGTTATTTTATCCTGTCATTACACGTACATCTCTACCTATGTTAAAATAAGTTTAAAGTATTACAACAAATGAGTTTATAATTCTCATTCGTATTACTTTTGTATTTATATTATTCCTGTCATCTAGTGTTACCTGTCCTCTGATTTTAAACTCTATTTACGATATCATAGTTTATTTACAGTTCAGATGAAAAAACAGATTAATGTATGAAAATAAAAACTTGTAAGCATGCTCATAACTTAATGGTATCAATAATTACTTTCTTTAACATTACAGACGATAAGAAACTATTGCAACAATTATTACAAAATATATATAAAGGTATACCGTATATTACATGCCAAAAACTTAATATAAAAACCGTGAGAGTAAAAAGAATTAATGTAACACGTAAAAATAATACCTTCTACGTGACTGCTATAAAAAACTCAGGTTGGAATAATAGAAACAGTTTCTATATTACGTATTAATATTTTATTGATGAACATGAAATTTATTTCTATTTAAATTAATTTTATTTTTATTAGATTATAATAAACCAATAGACTGTATTGATGACAACAGAAATAAAAACAAGACTGATACACAAAAAGGTAACTGTGATCTAAGAAAGACAGATATTTCAATCTGTGGTGAGTTTTCTCTCAATTTTTTCAAGCTGTACTTTATATATAGTTTCATTATAAGTGCAATACATAATAATTAATTTTCATCTTTTTACATACATATTAATATTTTATATTTTATCAATAAACATGAAATTTATTTCTACCATTTTATTAGGTTATAACAAAGCAATAGACTGTATTGATGATAACAGAAATAAAAACAAGACTGATACACAAAAAGGTGACTGTAATCTAAAGAAGTCAAATATTTCAATCTGTGGTAAGTTTTCTCTCAATATTCTCAAGCTCTAGATATAGCGATACCTACATATAGTTTCACTATAAGTGCAACATAGTAATTAATTTGTATCTTTTTACATTACCTATATATTAATATTTTATATTTTATCAATAAACATGAAATTTCTTTTATTATTTTTTATTAGGTTATAACAAACCAATAGACTGTGTTGATGATAACGGAAATGAAAATAAGACTGATACACAAAAAGGTAACTGTGATCTAGGGAAGACAGATATCCCAATCTGTGGTGAGTTTTCTCTCAATATTATCAAGCTCTACTTTATATATAGTTTCAGTCTAAACGTAACATAGTAATTAATTTTTATTTTTTGTACATTATATATTAGCACTTTATATTTTATCAATAAACATGAAATTTATATTTCTATCATTTTTTTTAAATTATAACAAACCAATAGTCTGCTTTAATGATAACATAAATGAAAATAAGACCAATAAAAAAAACTGTGACTGTGTTTATCTGGGAGAGATAGATATTCCCATACTAAGTGGTAAGTTTTTTCTTAATATTATCAACTTCTATAAATATAGCTTTATTATAAGTGCTGTACATATACTGCTGTACATATACTGTAATTTATATATATTTTTATATATCTTTCTACATAACATATTAATACTTTGTATTTATTGATAAACATAAAATTTTTTCTATCATTTTTATTAGATTATAACATACCAATAGTCTGTTTTGATGGTAACAGAAATAAAAATAAAATGGATACACAAAACGGTAACTGTGATTATCTGGAAAAGACAAATATTCCCATACTCGATGGTGAGTTTTCTGTTATTATTATCAACTTCTTTAAATATAGCTTTATATTGTAAGTGCTACATACATTGTAATTTATTTTTATCTTTCTATATAACATTTATTAATACTTTATATTTTATTGATAAACATGAAATTCATTTCTATCATTTTTATTAGATTATAACAAATCAATAAACTGCATTGATGAAAACGGAAATGAAAATAGAACTGATACACAAAGCGGTGACTATGATTATCTAGGGAAGACAAATAGTCCAGTTATAAATGGTGAGTTTTCTCTAAATATTATCAACTTCTTTAAATACAGTTTTATATTGCGAGTGCTACAAAGTAATTAATTTTTATCTTTTTGCATTTTACATTAATACTTTATATGTTATTGATAAATATGAAATTTATTTATTTCTGCTGTTTTTATTAGATTGTAACAAAACAATTATCTGCGTTAAAGATAATAAAAATGAAAATAAGACTGATATACAAAACGGTGACTGTGATTATATGGGGAAGACAGATCTATATGGCGTTTCCTCTTAATATTGTTAACTTCTTAAATATAGTTTATATTGTAAATGCTCTATACACAGAATTTTATTTTTATTTTTCTTTATTAGATATTAATACGTTAAACTTTTTACTAATAAAAATAAAAATAATATTAATATACAAAACTTATACACAAGATAAAAACTGTGATTACCAGAGAAACTAAAGTTTTAATATTTTTTTCGTGAATATATCCTTAATATTATATCATACTCTTAATATCTTTAATGTCATGTATCACTGTAAATTCTTCAGTAGTAAAAGACTGTTTCTTTCCAGAAAATATACAAGATTTGTCGCAAAATAATAACATTGAGATGATTGACGATGTAAATGCGTATGATGCAATAGTAAATAATACAATAGAAAACAATATCCTAATTGCAGACAAGGATATTTCCCAATCCTGTAAGTCACATTAAATTTATTTTAAAAGTTGCATGTGATGTGTAATATTTTGTAGCTTGTACATTGCTCAACATTGAATCCTGTGCGACTAACAATGATTTCTCCTTTGGTTCTCTCCTATTACTTTTTTCCAGCTATCAAATAAATATGTTAGATAGGGATTGGTCAATCATAGGATAATGACAAAAAAGTGGAGAGAATCAAAGGAAAACTTATTTCCCTTGCATGATTCAATGCTGAGTAATGTTTAATTATCTCAAATGTACTATTTTTGCAAAAATATAAAATTATTAACGTGTTATAAAACGTGTGGTCTCATTTATTGTTATTTTACTTATGCTTATTTATAGATTTACATAATCAGTTTGAGCAAACTACTGTACAGAATTGCGTCAAGAAATTAAATTTTAACAATGCTGGTACGTAGAAATCAAATATAAGTATTTTATGAAGATTCTCACAGTCTTAATAATTGTTAGTTTTTTACAAACTACTTTTTGTAAAAGACTACTGAAAATTATTTATTTAAAAATCCTATCTTAAAATTGCCGTGTTAAGTCGATAGTCGAATTTATTGTTGCCTCTTTTCCGCGATGCTGATTGGTTCTCTTGCTTGGCTCACTTCGCGCTGCGAGAGTAACTGTCATACGTGGATGTCAAATTAATCTCGTTGCGCTTACTTCGTAAGTAGCTGTCATATTTTGACAGTTGTGTGTATCAAGGAATTAATAGTATGATAGTAATAGTGCAATAAATATTAATTGTTTGCATTTAAGTATTTAATTCATTTCAAGCATTTAGAGATTTAAGTACTTTATTTTAGCATTTGCTTCTACGTCAACAAAGACCTTTCCACTCCTTTTGGATGTATTTATTAATAATTGTTTTTCAGATAAGTTATACAAAACATTTCTATTATAATCTTTATTCTTAATTTTTTATAAAAAATGATACTTTGTGTTATATTTTATTTTCAGTGAACGGTATTCGTTTTCACACTGTTGACACTCCTTAATACAAGGTTACTTAAGAGGTTACATCTATACATGGATCTGCAACGTAAACAAGATTTACAATATTTGGATAAAATTAATAAAAAGAATAAAATAACGAAAGAAGAAAGGAGAGAAGTAAAAGAAAGAATGAAAGAGAAAAAGAATAGTAGAGTGAATAACATGGATATGAAAGAATTGACTGATTTGCTAATACTGCATAAATCATACTGCTTCCGTTTTTCTGTGTTTTTCTGTGTTAAGATGACTATTTAATAAGGTAAATAAGTGTTATTGTTTAGAGACAAATTAGTATAATTTTTTATAGTAATATGTGTATTGCTAATTATTTTAACACACTACATCATGGATATTATATTATTTGCCTATATAGTTCTAATTAGCTTCAAAAGAAACAAGATATAATGGTTGATCAAGTACAGAAGGTAAAACTTGCAATAATATATTAAAATCAGATGTAAATAATGTTAGACAAGATAATTAAATTAACAATTAAACTTTATAATATTTTATAAAATATGTATATGGTAATATACATATTTTATATAATACATAATATTTGATTGTTTATAATTTTATATAATATGATTTTATATACAGGTGTGTATAAACATTATAAAAGAAAAATTAAAAATATGTGATAAGATAGATACTACTAATTTGAAATTTTTAAAAAGTCTAATGAAGTGGAAGAAAGAAGAAAACAAGAGATAAAAAGAGAGAGAGAGAGAGAAAGGAATGAGAAAGAGAAAGAAGGAGGTAAGGTTTATATTTCAATTTATTTTGTGCGTAACTCGTCAATTATAAAGACGATTATAATGTGTTTGTCCGTAATTTTTCTTATATTCTTTATGATTAAAGCATCAATATAGTGCAGTATTTTTATGTTTTTTATAATTAAATAATTAAAGTCGACTTTATATTTTTATTGTTGAATAAAAATTGGCTTTATTTTGAATTGTCAAATTAAAGTTGAGTGATTATTTTATCTTACGATATTTTGTTATACTTGAAACTTCTTTTTGTTGTATACATATTACAGTTATAGCACTTTTCTTAACCTTTTATTGGCATACGTGGGTCTACGTCGTCCGAGCCAAAATATACATCTGCTCGTAACTGTAAAATTAGCCTGCTAGAAATTATTAAATAAACAATTTTTATCAAAATTACTATAAAATCGTCAACTACAATGCAGACAGATTTGTGATTTTGTTCACATATTTTAAAATACTTTAAAGTAGGGAAAAATAGCGTCGCGAAAGAGAGAGTAACCGGCCATCATGTATGTACTGTGAAGGTACCGAAGAAACGTACACACACAGAAGATTAATTACACTGCAATATTCTTTATGTTAATTTAAAATATAGTACGCATAATAAAAAATTTTTTTTAAAGATATGTATATATGGATTATTGCACGGAATCCGCATGTGAAATCCGGACTCATAGTCACCGATTTAGTTCAAACTGCAAGAAAATGTTCGTTAATGTGAGATAAAACAACGTGAATTTTTTTTAAATTTTAAACCCGTAGGTTCAGCTGAGGCGCTGCTATCAATCCCTTGACATATCGCGTTCCGACATCGCTTCAAAGTAAATTTTCACCAATTTCTTCTTTTCTGTTATTTCTTTCAAACATGTATATTTTTATGTAAAATTTCCTGCTCTTCCTAATGAAAATATTTTCAATTTTCTCAAAATTAAGAAAAGCACTAAAAACGATGATTTTTTAAAAAAACCTTATTTTTTATGTCTTCCCCAAAGTTTATTTCAAAATAAATATTTTCATTGGAAAGAGCGGATTTTTTTACATAATATATGTATAGTTTTTAGCTTTTTCTCTCAATGGGTAGAACCAAAATAAAATAAATAAATAAATTAGTGACTAATTCTAATTATATTTTCGTCCTTATTAATGATTTTTAATTAAATAGTTGTACAGCCATCAGTCTATTTTTATTTTATAGTTCAAAAATGTTGAAATTACTTTTGGACGCGCGTATCTTACAATGTTATTCAGGGAAACTATTGCGTGTTGACTCTAAGTGCCTTTCACTGTATTGAGTGTAGCATATCGTGGCTCTAAAAATATTTTGTTTGCTCATAAGTCTTGTTTGGTAAATAAATAAAATCTACATTTTTATGTTTTGTGATGCCCCTTGAAACAACTGTAAAGCAGTCAAAATGTGGTTACGAGGTCACGGGAACCTTTCTGCAAGCTTGCTCGAGTAGCGAGACGCTTTACTGTTGCAAAAAAGTGCCACTCAGCTTCTACTCCAAAATTACTGATGTCTAACAAAACTTGAAAGAAAACAAAAATATTTTTAAAATCACGGTATTCTACATACAATACAGTGAAAAGCACTCAGAGTGAACACGCAATAGTTTCCCTGAATAACATTGTAAGATACGCGAGGGCAAAGTAATTTCAACATCTTTGAACTCTATAAAAATAAAAATAGACTGATGGCTGTACAACTACTTAATTAAAAATCATTAATAAAGACGAAAATTAGAAATTATCACAAATTAATTTATTTAATTCATTTTGGTTCTATCCATTGAGAGTAAAAGCTAAAAACTACATATATTATGTAAAAAAATCCGCTCTTTTCAATAAAAATATTTATTTTGAAATAAACTTTGGGGAAAACATAAAAAAACAGGGTTTTTTTAAATTATCGTTTTTAGTGCTTTCTTTAATTTTGAGGGAATTAAAAATATTTTTATTGGAAAGAACGGAATTTTACATAAAAATGTACATGTTTGAAAAAAAAAACAGAAAAAAGAAATTTGTGAATGTTTACTTTGAAGCGATGTCGGAACGCGACATGGCAGTGAATTGATAGTAGCGCTCCCGCTGAACCCATGGGTTTAAAATTTAAAAAAAATCACGTTTTTTTAACTCACATTAACGAATATTTTTCTGTAGTTTGAACTGAATCGGTGACTATTAGTCCAGTCAAAATACGATTAGACCTAGAAAGAATTGCAACACAAGGTTTTATTACGTCATTGTGTTCAGAAAAATATACTAAACAACATATCCAAATTCCGCCATTTTCCGCTATCCCTAAGTATGTTTTTTATTAACAATTTATAAACAAATTTGTTTTTCTCCACAAATACGATAAATTTCGAAATTTTTGTAGAGATCAAAGTTGTAGAACAGACAAATATCTACAAAAAATATTCTATAAGTTTTTTTCGTACAAGCAATACTTTTCACGTAATAAATTTTGCAAGATATACGCTGCGCGGTAAATGTACGGAGCGCGCTGACAGACGTCAAATAAATTGAAGCGTCGCACGCGCGCACAAAAAAGTCATATCTTTTGAACGAATCATCGTACAGAAATGATCAAAGAATCGTTGAAAAGCTGAAACTTTCAGGTTTTTAATGCGATTTGGTTCGTTATTCTACGACAATTTTTGAAAATTCTACGACGGTTTAAACAAATTGTTACATGCAATTTTTGCCTTTTTTCATAAAATCAGCCACAAGTAGGTTCCAAATTGTTTAAAAAAAAAACGCCAGCAGGATATTACAGTATATACTTCATATTTTGACCCTACCAGAGGAAAAAAATTGCAAAAATTTTTTTCTTTAAAATCAAGCTATTGACATTTTCAGTAATTTTTAAAATTTTTGATGAAACGTTAAAATTAAAATCGCATATTTACATAAATAAATAAAAATGAGAAATATTACGATATAGGACCTAAAAGTAGACATTTCAAGCTTTTGATTGCTTTTTTAAAAAATTTTCTAGCGCAATTTTTCGCCAACTTATGACGATTTTAATTTTAACGTTTCATCAAAAATTTTAAAAATTCCTGAAAATGTCAATAGCTTGATTTTAAAGAAAAAAATTTTTGTAATTTTTTTCTTCTGGTAGGGTCAAAGTATGAAGTATATACTGTAACATCCTGCTGGCGTTTTTTTTTAAAACAATTTGGAACCTACTTGTGGCTGATTTTATGAAAAAAGGCAAAAAATGCATGTAACAATTTGTTTAAACCATCGTAGAATTTTCAAAAATTGTCGTAGAATAACGAACCAAATCGCATTAAAAAGCTGAAAGTTTCAGCTTTTCAACGATTCTTTGATCATTTCTGTACGATGATTCGTTCAAAAGATATGACATTTTTTGTGCGCGCGTGCGACGCTTCAATTTATTTGACGTCTGTCAGCGCGCTCCGTAAATTTACCGCGCAGCGTATATCTTGCAAAATTTATTACGTGAAAAGTATTGCTTGTACGAAAAAAACTTATAGAATATTTTTTGTAGATATTTGTCTGTTCTACAACTTTGATCTCTACAAAAATTTCAAAATTTATCGTATTTGTGGAGAAAAACGAATTTGTTTATAAATTGTTAATAAAAAACATACTTAGGGATAGCGGAAAATGGCGGAATTTGGATGTGTTGTTCAGTATATTTTTCTGAACACAATAACGTAATAAAACCTTGTGTTGCAATTTTTTCTAGGTATCCCCCTTTTTTTCCGTATTTTGACTGGACTATATGGGTCCGGATTTCATATGCGGGTTTCGTGAAATAACTCGTATAATATACTTACAATTAGTAATAAAATAAAATTATTATAAACATATTCTTTATTTCTTTTTATCTTGCACGTAACTTCATATATTTATGCAAAACTACAATATAATCTTTTTCTGTATAATTTCTGGCTAATTTTCAATGGATACCGTAATAATATATAAGACACATCAAATTTATTTTATTTTATAGTTATGATGGCAGCGGTTATATTGGTTCAATATTTTTTTTATTTTCAAAATTTGACTTTTCTTCAATAATATGAGCCTTTTATTTGACAAAATTTATTAAAAATTTTCTTTTTTTTAATTTTTTAAAATTAAATTTTGATTATCTTGATGAGTAATATCAAATAAGTTTTAAGGCCGGTATTCATAGTTCTTTAAGTCTTAAGTTCAATCTTAAGATGTCATGAACCAATCACAGAGCCGTATTAGCGTCTTAAGACATTACTTAAGACATCTTGAAAACTATGAATACCGGCCTAAGATTATTATACATAAAGAGAGAATACATTAAGAAAGAGATCTTCATAAAAATGGAAGTAAATAAATTATAAGTTATTACAATTATGAGAGGTAATTATATTGATATATTGATTATATGAATTATTTATGTATTAATGTAGACGTGTATAAACATAATATTTATTTAAATATGTACGTACATACATAATACACAATTAAGAATTATATATATGTATAATATCTAATAGTTAGTTTTATCTTTACGACTTTACCTCTAATGTAAATACAAACTACATCAATAATAGTAAAATTTTTAATAATATCTATGCTTTCAATGCTGTTTCCAAACGGTAAAACTAAGGTTTAAAGAAGGTACCCTCGATGACCTTGACCTTGACATATGTTGTCAAGGTCGTTCTTCTGAGTAATCTTCAGAAGGTTTTAGCCGTTGCTCGTTTTTTATTAAAAAGTTAATAACAAAATAACTAAAAAATGTAGTATAAGTATTTACATTTAACATAATCACATAAATATAGTATAATTATAGCATAATATATGTACAATTTTATGTGTTAGCAACCATAAATATAAAGTATTCTCTGTTTTAAGTTTGTAACCATAATTAATGATGTAAATTAAATGTAAATATTATTTAGTTAATCGCCAACAGGGGAGAGGCGGAGTCCTTCTCCCTGTACTCCTACTCTGTTAATTAATAAATAATTACCAAATTAATTTGTTAAAACAGAGAATAGTTGATATATAAAGTATATAAACAATTTACCACTTCTTCTACGTAAAATAGGTTTTGACCAATTTTCTTGAAAATTCCATATACAATTAGACGTATCATTAGGTAGATCAACCACAAAAAATTTAAGAAAAAAAATTACTTAAGTTGTTGAAGCAATATACCTGATAATAATGATACAGAGTTTGTACTATACGATATTTTGAGATTTGTATTGGAGAAGTCATTCTTGTAAAAAGAGAAAGCTTTGAAACTTGAAGTTTCAACTTTAACGCGCTATAGGTGGTTTAAAAATTCTCTTATCTTCCTTGTTCTGTGCTTTAAAAAAACATATTGTTTTGTTCCTTACATATTTTTGACACTCTGTAACTTGATAAAAAACTTTTCTCAAAAAATTTGACTAAAGTTCCATAAACTACAACATTTTGTTTACAAAACGTTTTTCTGACTTTCCTACGATTTTGACCGTTACTTACAAAATTTTGAAACTAAACCTGTGATTTCTAGAAATAATTTCAAGTTTAAAATTTATATAAATCACCAAATTTTCGCCGAGTTTTAACGATTTGAAGAGCCCAATTCTTAAGGTATAAAGTGTTTTGGTATTTATGCATAAAAGAAACTTCCTCTCCGATTTGGTTTATTTTTAAATACGTTTTTGGGGAAGTCTTCCTGAGTCATTTCATACATATATAAGGGTCAAACTCAAATAGCTTCAGAGATACAGGCTGAGAAAGGATAAAAATAATAAATACCGAAGGCCTTCTCCCTATCCCTTTCCAACCCTGTACAGGGTAGACCTCGCTTCAACTTACAAAGCATACTTTTCATACACCAAATGTTCTCTGCTTTAAAAAATTATTTCTACTACAGATATTAAGCGTCGAAGTTAACGAACAG
This sequence comes from Leptothorax acervorum, assembly GCA_035220615.1. NCBI lineage: Eukaryota > Metazoa > Arthropoda > Insecta > Hymenoptera > Formicidae > Leptothorax > Leptothorax acervorum. Next base: position 26,021 of record JASTWQ010001146.1, read on the forward strand.
AAATAATTTATTAAAGCAGAGAATAGTTGGTATATGAAAAGTACATATTTATATAACAACTATTTATTGTACATATAAATACATACTTTTCATATACCAACTATTCTCTGCTTTAACAAATTATTTGTTAAAGCAGAGAATAGTTGGTATATAAAAAGTACATATTTTTTTGTACTTTTCACATACCAACTATTCTCTGCTTTAACAAATTTTTTTTTTTCGTTAACTTTGACGCTTAATATCTGTACAGCACATTCTCTGCTATAATAAAAAGGCTGTTTAATATACAAACGATTCGCTGCTTTAAATAACTTTTCTTGTTCATACATCGTCAAATATAACTTTGACACTCGGATTACCGCATTTTTTGATGCAATGGCTGAAATCTTTCAGATTCCTATTGATAGTGTTGAATAAATCATCATGAAACGTTTATTTTTATATTTATTATTTTTATCCTTTTTTAGTCCGTGTATCTCCAAAGCTATTTGAGTCTGACCCTTATATATACATATATAGGGGAGACCGGGGCTAATCCGTCGGTTTTTTTTCGGTGCCGATTTTTAACAACAAAATAAATCATTTCAGTTAAATGTGGTATATCATTGTAAAGAGTGAACCTTTAGCTACAAAATTTATATAGAAAGTTTTTGTCTACGTCGCTTTGTTTAACCGGTATAGAGCAAAAACGACAACGGTGGAAAAATTGAAATCTCAAAAATGCCGGGGTAGAACCGTCACCCCCCTGGGCAAATCCGTCACACTGCATTTTCAATACTAATATGTATAGCTGATCCTGAAAAATGATAGGATACATTTTAATAATTGTTTTTTAAGAAAAAAATATAAAAATTTATTTTTTAAAATTTTTATGCAAAACATTATTAAGAAATAATTGTTAATAATAAATAATAATAATTGTTAATAATAAATAATAATAATTGTTAATAATTGTTAATAATTGTTAATAATAATTGTTAATATAATTGTTAATAATAATTGTTAATAATAATTGTTAATAATAAATAATAATAATAATTGTTAATAATTGTTAATAATAATTGTTAATAATAAATAATAATAATTGTTAATAATTGTTAATGATAATTTTTAATATAATTGTTAATAATAATTGTTAATAATTGTTAATCGTTGTTCTTCTTCAACCAGTTGTTTAACGTGGTTCTCCGGACATCGAATTGTTTTGCGGCTGCGTAAGCGCTCATTTTATCTTTTTTTACCGCAAGAACTGCCTTCTTGAGTTTCTCCTTGTCGACGGGAGTCGTTTTGCGACGATACGTGCGTACCATTTCCCTATATCTACAAACTAACGCACTTTCTGGGCTACGTTCCAAAACTCTACTCTGAGTAGCAGGGTTAACCTTACGCCGTTCCAAAACGCGAAGTAAGTAACTATATGGGCGGAGCCTATTCGTTCCAAAAGTGAGAGTAAAGTAACCCCGGAGTTAACTCTATGAACCCTGCTTCCGAGGTGGGTTAGGAGAGTAAACTCTACTAAATTTAAATATAAACGCGGGATCTTAGAACATAATAAGCGCAATTGCCTCTATACCCCGCGGAAACGTTGGTCGTTGCTGTGATAAATAAGAAATATAATATTAATAAACATATTAGATAAAGTATTTTATATATCACACATAATAAATAAGCATATTAATTTCTTTTTTAATGGTTTTTTAGTCTGTTTTAGGATTGAGAGTTACTTTCAAAAAAAGTAAGATTTATTAGGTTAGGTTGTAACCGAACGGTACGTAATCGGGCTACGGGACACGCTAATTTGTCCTATAAGTCATCGGTCGCCACTCGGTTTATCCTAATTCCACCGAGAAGGTAAGTATCTATGATATTATGGTTAACCAATTTGTTTAAACAATCTCCTTTTCAGATTCCTGTCACGGATGCCGAATCTCTAGCGCCTCCTCTCGGATCACCGATACTAATCACATGCCTATGCCAACGGGGAATCAAGATGGCTGACCACCGCTTTATCGGGTAAGTTACAGTACCAATGGTTAATCAACCTAATTAACTCCTTTTATTTTCAGGTTCACACTGCGGGTGCTTTATCTGCGTCGCCGTCCCATGGATCATCGCTGCTGCGCGCCGCTCAGGATCATCGCGTTCACAAGATAGCCGACCACCGCTCTCACCAGGTAAGTATGAGTAACGTGGTTAATCAACTTAATTAATATTGATTAATTTTAGGTTCTCGCTGCGGGTGCCTCATCTGCGTCGCCGTCCCATGGATCATCGCTATTGCGCGTCGCCCAGGACCGTCGCGTTCACAAGATGGCCGACCACCGCTCTCACCAGGTAAGTATGAGTGACGTGGTTGATCAACTTAATTAATACTGATTATTTTTAGGTTTCCGCCACGGATGTCACATCCGCTGGTCCCTCCGTTGATGCACCGATAGTAATCCTCGACCCGGATCGCCGCTTCTCCAAGATGGCTGCCCTCCGTTTAATCAGGTAAGTGTAAGGTAAGTAATTGCGACTTCGTCGTAATTTCACAAATGATTATTCCATTTATTCACAATGCTTGTTTTACACAGCTGGTTGTACACTTTTATTTATTCCGCGCAAGATGGCGGTCGCACGTCTCGCTAAGTGCGTAATTTCCGTTTCGGCACTATAATACCGTTCGCCTTTCGTATCGGCGACTTTTAACGCGTTATGCGGGCGTTCCCGTTTGTTTCGGACGCTGGGGTAATCTAATTTCGTAAGCCGGATCACTGTCGCGATAATTATTACGACACGTCGGGACATACGCGCGAGACCGCGGTGTTACCTCTACGAGCGCCCACGAGAGACTGCCTCGAGTATTCCCTTGCGCTGTGGCTCCCCACTTTCGATATTCTATCCCTACTACGGTATCGCGGCCGCTTTCTTTTCGGTAATTTTCCACGCTACGCAGTTACAATAGGTGTTTACCGCTTGCGGTCACGCCAGATGTTCGTGACGGAAATTTTCACATGTTATGCTATAAGTGCGACGCACTTTCTCGATGCCCGGGTAGTGGTTTTTCCACCCCCCGGGATTTTGGACTTTTTACATCGCTGACCCGCGTGTCCGGCCCCTCTTACATCCTATAGAGGCATCCGGACTGACTTCCTAAAAAATACGTCCCGTTCGATTTTGTGTCGCCCGACGTTGACGGCGACCCCCGGTGCTCACTTCTAGGATCCCTACTGACTACATTCCGGACTTAGTTTTCGCATCCGGTGTCCGGGTATCGAATTCGCGGACCGTCCCCGTAACTTCCGTCTGGGTGGTCAGATCTCAACGGTGACCTCCGGTGCCCGCTCCTACGATCCCTAAGAACTACCATCCGGACTTGGTTTTCGCATCCGGTGTCCGGGTATCGAATCCGCGGACCGTCCCCGTAACTTCCGTCTGGGTGGTCAGATCTTAACGGCGACCTCCGGTGCTCGCTTCTACGATCCCTACGAACTATCATCCGGACTCGGTTTTCGCATCCGGTGTCCGGGTATCGATTTCGCGGACCGTCCCCGTAACTTCCGTCTGGGTGGTCAGATCTCAATGGTGACCTCCGGTGCCCGCTTCTACGATCCCTAGGAACTATCATCCGGACTTGGATTTCACATTCGGTGTCCGGGTATCGAT